>DWTU01001608.1:0-12877 GCA_018251515.1 Cecropterus confusis | reverse complement strand
ATCCATAATACAAAAATCCTACCGATGTTTATATTATCTGAAGTTGGTTACAGATATTTATGAACGGCAATAACCACTTACGATCAAGTGGACTGCATACTCTTTTGCATTTGTTCTGCATTTTCTTAATTATTAAAAAAAATAACCTGTAACTCCATTTAAAGTACGAAAAGAAGGTTCAAATAAAAAACGATTTCAAAATGTGCCTGCGTTTTTGATATCTTTATAGATAATGAAAAATTATTTGTAAATATTTGTTGACAATATCTTATTTCCTACTTTTTTCTAACAACAATGATTTTTTATATAACCATGGGTTCGTTAGTTTTATTTTTAAGTATATAAATTCGAGACATTTTAGTAAAAAATTTTTACAGTTTGGACGGCAAGAATAACAATAGAGATATCCTTACATAAAAATTGTTTTAAAAATGTATAAACAACATTTTCACAACTTCTAATCATTTTCTTACAATTAGATCAACCTATCTTACTCAATCTATGAAATTAAGTTTACGATAAGGATTGGTCCAATTCAAAACTGTCTTTTCAACTATGTGCCCGTGGCTTTATAAATGGTAAGATAATTTCAAGCGACTTTACTGGGCAATTAGCCCAAACACAAGAATTGTTGAGATGGACAACATCTACAATCAAAACTATTTAGTGCAATGTGAAAATAGTCTAAGCTACGTTTGACTAGTCAACATACTGACGACGGAATGTAACAGTTTAGGTGAAATTAACGATGAAATGCGCCTGGATCTTAGTTAAGTAATTGATTTTTATAATTGCTAAATGACGCATTTCTGACAAATAGAAATATGTGATGTACATCGGTATTTTTTCCCATATGTTCATTACTTTTTAATGTTTACATATTGATACCGGAAAGCTAACTTGTCGAAAAATGCAACCTTACACGAAAGCCAAAAATCTATTTAATAAATTTACATATTAAATAAGATGGTCTCATAATAACCTATGTTGTAAATAATTGAATTTAAAACTAGACTAATTTATTTAACTTATCTAATCTATAAACTACTCTAAGATTACAAAAAATGATTTTATGTGTATATCTTAAATTCGTATTCGTATTTTTCGAGACACGACAAGTTCGCTTTCTGGCGTCGATATGTATGGTAAGTGATGCATTAAAACAAAATTGTTTAGTCAACAATGTGCGCAGGACCTCAGACAAATCATGTCAGTTTGACATCGATAGAGGCGACCTCATTGGCCAATCCGCACATATTCTGACCGACAGCAAGATGGATGTATCCATCCAGGCCGAAATCGCTTCCCCACGAGTTCTTCGCTATGTAATATGGAACCTCACCTGTTATATCGTAGCCAACGAGTACCACTGCGTGGTTTAGATCTAAAGGAGCACCGCTGGAAAGCAAGAATATTTCATTTAGCTTTAAAGTGAAATAACTATTGTACCAACTAAGTACTCAATGTGGAAGATCATTCGTGGTTCACTAAAGCGACCAATGCCTTAGTGTAATACTTCCCTATAACAATGTCAAGCGCTTCTGTGTTCAGGTTTGAATATTGTAAGGAAGAGACATTTATATGAGAAGGCCCGCGTGGCGGAGCGGTCACCATACCTTCTGACACGCAGTGGTTCCCGGGTTCGATCCCCGGCCAGACAGACATCTGAATGTGTTTAGATTACAGTTCTGGGTCTGGGTGTTTGTGTATTCGTCTTTGTGTGTACACGGCACCCACGACAAAGGAGAAATTCTTACTGTCGCGCTATGAGTGTAGAAAGCGTTTATGCGTTTATTCAGGTGGCTATGACGACATCTTTGAAACCAAGAAAAGTACTTATTTAAATGAACTATCACACTATTTGAAAAATAATATTGCTGCAGGGAGGCATAAAATGGTGTGGCGGTGATGCAACCACAGTTACCGCAAATGGGTTCCTTCAGACAAACTTAACATTAAATATTGAAAGGTTTGCTCATAAAATGTTACTTAGCTACTGACTTAGTTACCAAGTCAGTTTACGTCTTAATAGTCTGGTATAAAATAGATAACCTATTACACCAAAACCTATTAAAAACACATTAAACGGCTCTTCCCACTCGTTCATAGTTAATTTAACATTTATGAATGTATGTCGTATTATAATAATATTTATTGTTTTAATCATCATAAATTCAATGGTACAATAGAAATATTCAGAAATATCCAATATTAAGGTATACTAATGGAACTACGTCTCCTTATAAGTGACGGTTGTTATATCTTTAAAAATTGTTAACTCTCTTCTTATTTTTATTTTACATACCTAGCTACGCCCTGCGCGCATTGGTACGCTACCAACTAAAATAAATTTGAATCAGCAGTGCCATCTGTTGAAAATTGGTCGCAGCAACTCAGGAACCTTCGTGGGCTCATGCACATCAACTTTGCTAAACATCACATGATCAAATGCATAGTTTACGATTTTATAAACGACATACAGATAAACATTCATTTCTAATAAAAAGATTATCTATTTGTTTTCCCAAAGCCGTTTTTAGGGTCACGTACCCTAAGTATAGAACGTCGTCACCTCTTCACGTATTTTCCTATTTACAGCCACCATTTTAAATATTGTATAACCTATGTCTCTACAAACTGAAACAATTCCTGTGTCATGTCCATGTCATGTGTTGTAATCCTTCAAGCCGTTTAAGCTGTAACGCGTGCCAAGGAAATGAACGCTCGAAAAACATTACCCTTCAGACACAGTCGGCTATGAGATTGTGGTCAAACTTTGACCACTGGGCTAACACGTTGCGTATACTGGACACAATTCTTGTACAATATTTCAATTAACGTATATTAGCAAATAGCATTGTTTGTCGAATAGATGTCTGTCACGTGAATCGCTACATATACAATTCTACTCGGTTCACTATTCATTTCGTGTAGTTACCGGTAATGGTGTTAATTCGCTCCCATCGCACGTAATGTTTGATTGAATAACAATTGAATCGAAAACACGACCTAATGGTCGTTGTACTAATGTATGTAACGTATGTAATACATTACATTGCATGGAAGATGGAGTAATTATAAGAATAGAGCTTGAGTGGGATACAAAAAATATTATGAAAACGAAAATACGTCTGTTTACACTAAAATTTGCACTCGGATAAGTTTTTATAATAATTTAGTTATTCAAGGCTTTACGAGTTTGCCACAACATAGTGACATAAAAGTGTTATAATATATTTATTATCGTAATTGTGTATTTATTAGCTTTTATTCGATACCCATATTGATTCATCGTCCTGATAATAACAAAGGTCGCCTCTTCCCTATTTTCTTTCTCCTTACTTCGGCATTTTTTAAATTATTTAGTCTATATCACTCTGCAAACTGAGACGAATGATATTCTAATGATATATCACATTCCGACAAGCCATTTGGGCCGTAGCGCGTGTCAAAAAATGAAAAGCATTGGCGATATACGCTCGACAAACATTACTCTCCTTCCGACGCAGTCGGGTAATTACTAAAGTTAATTGTTATAAATGTGAATAGACATACGATGTCCTCGATCTATATGTCAATCCCCCAAAATTTTATGATAATTTTAATGTGGATCATAATAGTGATAAAATTGAAGTTCTACTAAAGTAAGTTTAAAGGTATAAGTACTCAAAGGATGTTATCAATGGACACGTGTAACCAACTCTCTAATATGAGTCTAAATCTTCCCGAAACTTCAAGTTCTAATACTTTAGAATCCAAATAGCAGTCTAGCTCGAGAGAGAATTTGTTTCGAACTGTTGTCATAGTTTGATAGATCCTTGAATTCTATTTTCGGTATTCTTTATTCTGTCTCGATTAACGCTTATTGAATGTAAGTGTAACGTTTTGTTGTATCGTTGTTGGATTGAATTTCAAATGTTTATTGCTCGAGGTCACTGCAACGTTTCCTAACTGGCGAATGTGACGAACTGACTATTCATGAATTTGTGCTAATGTAGTCTTACGTTCTTTTCTTTATTGGAATGTGAAACATTTGATGAAATATTAATTTGTATTTAAAGAATTGTGTGTAAATAATGCACGCTCGTATTTGCCACAGACAACCTAGATGTGGAAATAACTTCCCCTAAGGTATTCCCGGAGCGTTATGACATGGGGCTCGTCAAAAAAGGTGCAAAAAGAGCAAGAAGCATTGGAGACTTCTCTGGTGTTGCAAATGTCCACAGGTGATGGTGACTACTTTCCATCAGGTAACGTATGGTGTGCCATATCGTTAGGTTTAAGTATAACATACAAAAAAATGTAGAAGTTTTATATTCTCTTCAATGATGTGGAATGAGCTTCCTCTTGAGGTATTCCCGCAGTGCTACGACATGGGGTTCTTCAAGAGGAGCTCTTCTTCAAAGTCGGCGATGCCTTGGCGACTCCTCTGATATAACAAATGTCCACAGGCGACGGTGACTACTTTCCATCAGGTAGCCCGTCTGCTTTAGTATCAGGTACAAATAAAAAAAAAAATTACAGTCAGTCAAACTTTTCTCATGGTATGTTAGAATGACATGATATACTACAATATAAAAAAAAACAATTCCTAATTAGTGGATAACTGGAATGTTTTGACCATACACGTGTCGAATCGACATTAAATTCACATTAGTGTGCAGCTTGGGCCGGCATATGGCCATAGGCAATTACCGGTGCCTATTTAGGCGAACCGTTTGCGTCGGATCTAAAAATATTTCGCAGCTTTCAAAACAACACCGAAGGCAATTCCATCGACGATTAAAAAATACTTTTCATCCCAACCGGTCGGACGGCATTCGATGACATTTTATATTATGTTAACAAACTGGACGAGACGACCGACACATAAAAAGAAAGTTTGCGACAAGATTAAAAGTTTTAAAATCCTGTTTTTGTTGGTTCGACATGTCATAACCTTAACGTATCATATGTTATATGGCTTTGATGTGATTTACTTTTTAACGTTAGAAAAACTAACTTAAACATTGAAACTTCACTGGTTATATCTTTTTTATCTCTCAGCCCCATATCTAAGAATCTTGTTTATGCACCTCGTGCTACAAAAATGGACAAATATCTTCAAGTATATGTGTTCATTGAATTGAATATTGATATGATATAAACAAGTGATACCTATTTTGAAACCGATATTCCTTGATAATATTTTATCAGACGTATTGCAGTAAGGACCTAGTCTTTACAACTTTAGTAAAACGAGTTTATAGTTAAAAACACCGAAATGTAACACTGATCGCCTAATATCATATGTCGAGTAAAATACGTATTGGATTGGAGTCAGATACCTATTCAGTGAACAAGAGGAATCTAAATTGTGAACGTTTGACTTGGGTTTCATTAGGTTTCGCCATGCAGGTGCAATAAGATATCGACAATCTACGTCAAGCCCTAGAATAGTCCAGAGATAAGGTGCAATACCTTGGTGAACATTCACCCATTCGCCCACAATTTATTGTTCAATCTGACTCAGCACTATAAGAAATTGAAAACAAGAACAGACGCACTTGTAAATAAATTAGAAATCTATTTATAAAGGTTCAATCTATTATAAGCGAAACATTTTATTTATTTATTCTTGTATAATGAATGATTACACACACTGTAGTACTCAATGACTCAATAACCAACGACATAATATCAAATAAAAAAGCAAGATGATCTAGAATTCTAGACAAATTATACTGATCAGCAATTAATCTAAAAAACAGAAAGCTTTTATTGCCATGGATGTTAGAAATTTGAATAAAAATCAGACTGAATGAATATTCAGATTTAACATGGAGAAATATCAAAATCTAGACTATACGGAAGGAGGTTATGGAGAACAAAGTAAATGTGCTTTATCATTCAGACTGATTACAATGAATAGTAAACTTATTGCTCGCATCCTTATTTAAGGAAACTATTTATTTATTTAATAAACATAGTGAGTCGAGGTTCCAGGAAAGTGGTTAAATAAATACGAGAAATATGCATCGACGCTATATGTGTCGATTCGGAACCAAATTATTGAATTAGTTAAGTGAAAACTCTTCAAGATTTTATAATTCTTACAAAATCTTATATTTTATATTACTCTTGTATAAACTTTTAAGTTTGTGTAAATTTAGTTGAACCATTTTATATCTAATTTGGGTTTTAGTTTTGATGATCATTTCATTAAAAAATAAAAGGGATTTTGGCATCTCTATTTTTTCTTGGAAAATTTGTAATACTGGTTGAAACGTGTGCAGAAATAATATTTGAGATTTAAAATTAAGATCGTTCTGGACAAAACCGGAAGGTGATCATCGTACTCATACAGACAACATCTGGTCGACGTAGAGCGCAATTTGACGATCTCGCTTTTCCTCCACAGATTCATTATCCTTATGTCTAGACATACTGGTGGGAGTCCTTATGTAACTGCTTTGGATAATTAAAATATATCAAACACAGGAACATAATAATTACCTTTTTTTTACAAATATTTGTTTTTTTTTTTTATTTTTTATAACTAGATAAAGAGAAATATTAATGCCATTTGTTATATTATTTATATGATCGTTCATAACATTCTATCAAAATAGAGAAAGTCAGTTCCTTTTAAATTCGATAATTCTATCATTGCTTTTAGACAGTCATACTTACGTTTCTATCGCGTGAATGAATAAACGTTACATCTATATGAAATCTTTCGAATGTACAAGAATTACGTATGTGATGAGATTCTGCTTCGTCATTGTAATCTTGTAGAGTTTTATCACAATTCAATAACGATCGAAATGTTGTAAATAACTATAATTTAGTTTTACTTCATTGATTATCATTACTTTTTAGTCGATGAACTAATACTTATGTAATTGATTTCTCAGAAATAGTTTTTAAGTTTGCTATAATATTTAATATTAATATAATATTTTGCTTAATAAACCATTACTTTCTAAAATAATTGCGTTTCTGTTAAGCCATCAGAGATGATTTGCTGAGCTTTAATTATATGCGTCATAACAGCATTTGCAGCTGTTAGCGTTCTTTTAAGAGAATTGGAGGAATATATTACTGGGTATCAATATTGGAATTAAAATATTAAAAACTACAATACAATACGGTGTTTCATATTTTGTCACCACACCCGCGAGTTTATTATAAAGCTAAACTTTAGGGTCAATTTGGTCTATAATAATTATGCTATTTTCTTGACTTATTGGTAACAGCTATCCTAGGTGTTTTCTACACGTCCCTGTACTTCCGGTATCAGAATGGCTACGGTATCCTCTGCCTGTCATAAGAGACGACTAAGAGGGGGCTTCCGGGGTTGCAGTCGGCAAGAGTGGGGAGCTGGAACCGTCCAACCGGGTGACCCCGGGAAGGAAGGTCATATATGTGGTTGCATACCATCGTAAAGATTAGACGATGCGGTGGGCTGCCGCCAGCCGCTAACCTGGGTCAAAACCGATGGGGCAATGCGCTCGGAGGACTCCAGTTGTGTTCCTTTGAAGATCCCGGAGTCCTCTTCGCAGCGCCGAGGACGCCACCGGGAGGGTTTCAGTGTGGTAAAAATCCCACATCACCTGGCGTCGCTCCTACGGCGTCGGGTAACTTTTGAAGGTTTCCCCCTCGAGAACAAAAAAAGGAAAGGTGTTTTCTGCACATACATTAGTCTCAGAATTGTTTTTATTATTTTAAAGATTGATAGTGTGGATTTTAAACATGTATAACATTAAATGATAATATTATTCGTAACTTCGATTGTAATCTTTAAAGAAAATTGGAAATGGAATACGTTTCGAAACATATAGCTAATTGCTCATAAACATTCATTGCAATCAATAATAGTTTGATACGAAGACGTAAAAGTAGTGCACATTATGTATAATTCAATGTATAATTTGTAAATGGCATATTGTCACCGTTATGCTTCATAGCATAGGCGGATGTTGAGAGAAATTTCAAATTCTGCGTTTCTTTTGTCTATCGTCTTGCGTTTGGCTACATTCACACGCTTACCTAGAAGAAACTATTTTGTTTTCATTTTGAATTATTCTACATTAAAATTTATTAAAAAGTGCAGATGCAGAAATTTTAACTTCAATCACGAGATGGGTGAAATTGAAAATAATTTCTGAAATCGACGACTAACAAAATACAGATTTTTTTACAGAATGCATTGCTTAACATATGTATCCTTATATTATGCAAATCATCTATGTTTGTTCAGGATGTACCAGATTCATTCGCTGGCCAACATACTAATTTCTGCATTATGATAATTCACTTCTCTGTACTTATAAGCAACTTATCTGACGCTCCCAACTGAATGTTAACTTGACTCACTCTCACTGGCTTCCGTGGAAAAAATAACAATGCATTTAAAAACTACACGTACGAAATGGTCATTCAGATGTTAGTTACTCCGAAAGCTTTAGCATCCGTACAAGCAGCAGAACAGCCGCTAACGATCTCTTTTTTGTGTATTTGTATAAGGCCTAAATGAGATCGATTCTACCCTCGGCGTATAAGGCATAATGTCTTACTCGAAGCCGGATGATTTAAATGCAGTTTATATGGCGTTTAATAAAGTAAGTAGAAATTTTAAAGTGTAAGAAAAAGTTCATTAAGATAAACATGTTTGGTGTTGACTTTCTAATTATTCCAATTTTATAGTTTTTAATGCTGTGAAATTAAATGCTAACCAGTTCTTAATTGGTATACCTCGAAGTGAATATCAAGTCTTCGTTCATTTGTTTTTTCTTTAAAGGTCAAGTATGAGTCAATGTCTGTATCTGGAAAAAATATTAAGTTCAATATGAAATTTTAGACAATCGTTTCTATAAGCGTGTTATTCATATAAAGTTGTTGTTCGTATTGTGTCATTGTTTCAATGTATTTACATGTTAAATATTGAACATGTGTGTAGAATCAGCTGAACAAAATGATGACGTCAATGTGATTCCTATATCTTGTCAATAATCATTGTTTATACATTATTGTTTGCAATATTGTTATCAGCCAATAAGGTCCATGTTCTAGCGAAAAGGTTCTTTCAGGATCTAGAGGCGAGTTTGTATATTACATTCTTCACCCTCCCGAAATTTGAACTTAGGCCAATAAACTTACCCATATGCCAAGCCTTATGTACCTTATACATAAGGGCATGTCTAGTCTTCGCAAATCGTGACGCGAGCCGGCCTTGGCGGTCGGTTCCCGTTCGGGTCGTGTCGGCCCCGCTCGCTTGTCTCATCTATCCCTTTCGCACCCAATGACTGTGCTGTTCGACCTGTCTCGAATTTCCACACACAACGTTCGAGGAAACTGACTCCGCTGTGTGCTAATACAATAGAGCTCACCACAATATTGCGCTTTATTTACTATTCACGAACGGTGCATTTCCGTTGTAATCGTTCATTCGAGTTGTGTGCTTACAGGTCGGATACGTCATACTAGTTCTTTCTCTTTTTTGTCAGTCTCGCACAGCTGCCTCCGGTCAGTACGTCGAAGGCGTTCAGAGGGGACGGTCTTTCGCGTCGCGATCGAAACGCCGGATCCGCTGTCAAATATACAGAATAGTTTGCGTAATGTCAATTTCGGATTTGTAATACGGTTTTACGATAAATCTGAAAATTACTAGTGCAGTGTTGCTATTGCATGTTTATTGTGAACGATTTGTTCGCTTTCCCTCTTGAATTCGATTCGCTCATTTACGCGACGTCGGCTATTGTTTCCAAAACATTGAAAGTTTTGCCGCGATCCGAGGAATCGGAACGACATTATCGACGAGGTAGAACAGGGAGCTGTGACGATTAGCAGTGAGTGGTTGTGTTACGGCCCAGTGATTCGGCGGGCCCCGGGTGTCCCAAGTGTTGGATTGCTGTACAGTATCATTGCCTCAATAGGCCGGTGATGGGAGATTCGGTGGTCGGGGTGTTCCCATCGGGCCGTCATGCGGGGCCTCGTGGTTGCGACTAACGACCGCGGACACCGGCAACACGGCGTCAACAGACACAACAACGGTACTTGCGCCGCAGGTTTTATTTGCATTTTTATTAGGATTCTTATCCTGGACGCAACGGTTCCTGCGTTCAGTGACAGCATCCGTGATAGCACGCACGTCGAATACTTGTTGAAGTTGTTAAAAATAAAAATGTTGTTAGTTCGCAAGGCTTTTAGGAATACAAATTACATTTTTTTCTTATCTTTAGCGATAAAATCGCCATACAGGGCTTAGTCGTATCATTATTTTATCTTAATCACAAGTGGGATTAAGGTAAAAGTTATATCGAACCGGTAAAACAAACAATTCGTTACCCTCGTTCGGATGTGGGTAGATAATAATTTCCTGTTTAATCATATTTGAGTCGAATACCAGTTCCTACCTGGTGCTTATCAGTCACGTTTGAACAGGCGATGAATAGGTTTCCGGGGTGTATTCTATGATAAATGTAGTGGAGAATAATTGATGGACGAGGTAAAATAACTAAACTTGAGTTTTATGAATCACTTGCAAGGTTGATGGGCTTTTCCTAGGTAAAATATGACGTACACCTTGTTATTAAATAGTGTGTATTATTAGGGGTAAATTAATATGAACGTAATTGATAACCTTAGCCGTTCACGTAAACATACTTCCTTTGCTCGTTACGTATAAATTACGCAAATAAAGTTAATACATACTCGTAAATGTGTAAGTATGTAATGGGGAAGCCTGCAAAATAATTTTCTTATAAATATTAATTCTCTCATAATCTTATCTGATAACCAATTACATCAAAAAATACTTTTTATACGCTATATAATTACACCTAACAGATTTTTTGCGTTTTTTTTTTTTTATTATAATGAAGCATACCTAAAAGGGTCGAGCTAATCTTTCAGTTACATAATTTATACTATCGTTATGTTTATAAATAATAAGTATTGAATGACTTATCAGCAGTTTCTTCCTAATTTTTATGTAATTGTTGTTTAAAAATAAACTGGTATAACATCTTACAACATTTACTGTTGGTAACAAACTTCATGGTTAATCCAACAAATAGCGGGGGACTTGAAATATGTCACTCCTAGCCCGGAGTAGTTCTAAACTTAATGTTAATGTATAAGTTCAATGTAAACATGCTGTTCCCGGCATACCCGTGGCTATGTTTCATAATTAACTTAAGCTGCATTTAATATTTAATGAATGACTTTAGAGTAATTCTATGATAGATATTTGCTCGTACTTATAGTTTTACTACTTGTTAAGCAGTTCATTTTCTGTTTCATGTGAACCTGCCTTTCGCAACGAAGTTTACACAAAGCTCTGTTAATAGGAAAGTCATAATAATTATGTGATACCTTGAATGTGAATGTTGAATGAATCGCGATGTATAAAATGGTAGGAGAGATTAGTGTTGTTGTAAACTTATATTTAAGCGTGACAATGGACGCTTTCCCTTTTCAATTAGTGATTGCATGGAATTGTGCCTTTGTAGGTGTGTCAGCTAAGCCTCACTATGTCATGTGTATCTATGAGTTGAATCAAATGTATTAAATTTAACATAAATAGTATTATTCACATAAACAAAAGCCTATTAATAGATCCTACAATTATTACATCAATTGAGGAATTTTTTGAGAAATTGTAACGAAAACTAAGTTGAGCCCTACAAGACACTTGTGTAATTACCGAGTAACTTGACGTGTGTGAAAGAAGATAAATATTTTTACTATTATATTGGTTTTAATAAACGAATAAGATTTTTTTCTATTATAAAGTTTGTGACAATTATTTATTTTGTAACAAATATTTTATGCAAACAAATATTTTTAGCATAAAAGATTTTTTTTTAATAACCTAAACTTACGAATGACATAATTATACATAATTCGTGTGGTTTTACAAAAGAAAAATAATTTCATTTGCCTATATTGATGAAGTTGTTACACCGACATTTTCAACGAACTAGACAGATGCGTTTGGAACCCGTTCGATGTGATGTGGTTAATTCTGCCTTAATTGATGCAGCAAGGTGCGAGAAAAGGGTACCGGTTCCTCTTGTGTCCGATCTGTTTTTCTCGTAAACCCGTAAGAAGCCGCTGAGAGATCCTGTCAAGTAAATGCCACGTACACCTTGTGGAGCTTGTATAAATAGCGTTGTTTATTTTGCTTTAATAGGAATGTGTGACGTTATAATTTTACTTTTATTTTGCAAATAATGCATCGAATTCAGTAACTTGCGAATATTAGAGTGAATGTTGACAACGGGAATTTGCGTGTAATGTATGCATATATTTCCATTTTATATGTGTCCCCCTTTATATAACTCGTATCGAAGAATTATGTGAAGTACGTTGAGCCTAGCATTAACATAACAATACCTACATAACTAAACCGCTGTTCAGTATGCTAGCTAGCGCATCGTTGTAATGTGCTCCATTAATATATTGTACACATGTGACTTTAATGTTCCCAAAAAATCAAACAGATCTATATATATTTCCCATAAAATTCAAGTACGTACTCAATAAACATGTAGCCCATCTTATGATAGATGGGCTTTACCGCCCATGGATATTTTTATAATCTCTAAATAGGATTGGTTGCAAAATAACCTGTGCTCAGTCATAAATACCTTTTTTATAGTATTGAAGTAGCAAACGAGCTTGCAGCTCACCTGATGGTAAGTGGCTACTGCCGCACATGGACATTATAATCAACCCTAGGTAAGATCAAAGTCTCACCTAAGATTAGCCACAAATGCGTTGCTACCCCTGTGGACTAAGATGGGATGCCTCGGAAAAGTATGTCTCCCTTACCACACCCTTCAGACCAGAACACAACAGCGCGTAACACTGCTGTTATTAGGCAGAAATA
>DWTU01001607.1:0-12878 GCA_018251515.1 Cecropterus confusis | reverse complement strand
ACAATCGTAAACTATGCATTTGATCATGTGATGATCTTTGGCAAAGTTGTTGTGCATGAGCCCACGAGGATTCTGAGTTGGTACGGCCAATTTTCGATAGATGGCGCCACAGTTATTCAAATTTATTTTAGTCAGTGGCGTAGCAACGCGCCCAGGCTATAGCTAGCTATAACTAGTTATAAATAAAATCTCAACTATAAATGAATAATATGTACAACAATAAATGTATAATATATGAATATTTTATAGTCAACATGTATTTCATTTATTACACACAATATTAATTTTCATATAAAATAATGTCAAATGAATAATAAAACGAATAATTCTCATTGTCTTGTTGCATGCTACATTTAGATAATTAAGACAATATATATCGGACTCTAAATTAAGCGTAGCTTTGTTAGTTCTATGGCTAACAAGACGGACCAGGTGGGCCCTTTCAATTTAGCGGAGGTACGCGGATATACATAGTTATATGACAGATAACTGATAGTTAAAATGGTCCTCGAATGGCAACAATGGGCAAAATGAGAATGATGATACCCTCGACTAAGTTTTCTGTCATGCGTCACATTTTTCTGTTACGCGCTATATTTATCTTGATTAAAACTGCATAAAAGCTTACGTTTTTATTTTTGTCATTCTGCTTCCGGGTTCAATATCCCGACCGGATGAAAAACAGGCAAATTCAGTTGTCCGTAAGTGTACCTTTACGCCACGGTGGTTATTAATATTGCTTACGAAATTTGCTGCTAGGTTTAACACGAGCTAATTGTAGTAGTTTTAGGTCCGGATGCTAGATGGCGTTGTTGCTGTCTTTAACTGTGCACTATACGTCACTACTGTTGAAAATAAATAAGTTAGAAAGTTTACTGGTTGATTTTTTTAACGGTCATAAGAAAAATCAGTGGTGCCTTGGATTCGCACCTCGGACCCTCGATTAAGAGACCGAGTTTCAACCATTATGCTATCACTGCCTAGACATATTTTATTACTAGAAATATTTTGTTTATTATTAATTAGTTTCACTTCTGCCGTGTGTGAATTGCATAGACAGACTTTTTTAGTCATTAAGTAGTAGCCAACTAGTACGCACTCCACCTGATGGTGGTCACTGCCACCCTTGGACATCTGTACTTAGGGGTTTTATCTGAAGTTCATATCAGATGCGGAGTTACTCTCGAGAACTAATAATGTCTTTACCTTGCACCTTTCCATCGAAACGCAAGAACTGCTTGAACGCCAGAACTCTAGCATGAGCTAGAAATAGCGATGTTACCTGCTGGGTCGAACTATCCTTATTCCACCTTGCTTAGTGAATTGATGGTCTGACGAAGACAGCCGGTAACCACTGGATCCAGAGGGTTTTAAGAGGGGGGCAGGGGGGGTTTAGTCTGCAACATACTAAAATAATGTTGGATGGATTGGGGGACTAAGGTACATAGTTAGATTGTTTTCATAACAGCAAGTATAAAAAAGAAAGGAAAGAACTTAACGACGGAAAATGATAGAAATATGCATATTAATGCAATTTTTAAAACCACACTCATAAAATGCAAATGATCTCCAAAAGAAATCCGACTCGAAATGCTTTTAATGAGGATTAAACGCAAGTGACAAATTGTTCGGGGGTTATAAAATCCTTCATCAAGAACGGGAGCATGTGTGCAATATATTTCTTAGTCGTTATTGCGAACGGATATCGCTCCGAACCCTCCGACATTGCGTTATAGCCCATTGATAGACATACGACAACGACATCCGAACTTAATTATGACTAAACTTTGTTTTGCAACTGTGACTTTAGTATAGCTTCGGTTTGAGAGTAATTGTATTGTATTGAAGGAGAGTATTTGTAGAGAGAGTAGTTGATGAATTTGATGTAATGTTAGTAAAAAGTGGTAAAGCTTTTATCTATTATTATCATTAATATGAAAACGATATTCGAACTTAATTATGACTAAACTATGTTTTGCAACTTTGACTTTAGCGCAACTTCGGTTTGAGAGTAGATAATGCCTGTTTTTCACCTGTGGTTTAAGTATACTTAGCTAACTTAAACTTTTTTTATATTTCAGCTCCCTAAATTATCATTCGTGGAAAGTGATTAAGAGGCATATTGCATATGTATATCAATGTTGTATAAATTTTCTGGCTCCTAATATTTAATACTAGGAAATATTCGTTTATTGATAACACATACGACAAGATTAACGACAGGATAACGGTATTCAATCTAAGTTATTCATGTATTCATACAAGTATATGCAATACAAGCATTTTGATTTCCAATATGCTCTACGATTTAAAAGGGTTGTTCGAGCGATTTATGCAACCCATAATATTATTAAGTGTACGTTATAAAACTTTAGATTCTATAGTAATTTGTGTTGGAATCTCCGGAATTATGGCAGCAGCACGAATTTATGAAAGTATTGATTGTCGGAATTTGTATTGATGTCTGATTGAAAGGTTTTTGTAATGCTTGAAAGGTTCAAAAATAGTTCGTAGAAGTCAGCTTGTAGCAACATTAGCCAAATTGGAATTTAAAGCATACATCAATATGATAAGGCAGGTAGCGAACATGGATTTTTAAAGCATTACCATCAACTCATTATTGTCAAACTGCTGGGCACGGGTCTTCTCTCAGATTGAGAGAGTTTCAACCCATAGTCCACCGTGCTGGCCAAGTGCGAATTGGTAGACTTCGCCCACCTTTGAGAACTATTTTTAAAGAACTCTCAGATGTGTAGTTTTCTCATGATGTTTTCTTTCACCGTAAAGCAGCGATCGTTAATTTCTAATACGCCGAATATTTTAGAATCAGTGGTGCTGCCGGGATTTGAACCTCGGACAGTCGATTGAGATTGGGCTTACTGTTCTTTGGCTATATGTACTCACCTATTTTAATTTAAAATGCTTATGCAATACCTAAATGAATAACTAAGTGAAGTAAACTTTAAAAATAAATGTAAATCGACTCCGGCCCGGAAATTATTTCAAATCCTATCAGAACTGACGCTAGAAAATAAACAGAGAAAAGAACTCTTAGCAATGTCTCAATGTCTCATTCAGAGTCTAATCGCGCACGAAAGTCCTACACTCATTTCATTATCGCGACTAAATTAAAAGTTCGATAAGGAGAAGGCGAAGAAAAAACGGAGAGAGGCCCCAGCCGACTATAAAAACGTAACAAAATGCCAATTTAAATACATCACTAATCTTAAGTCAAAGAGAATAAGTTTAGAAAAAGCGACCAGAGATTCAATTAAAGAAGGGCGATGGAACGAGAGGAACGACCTGGTGCCGTGTGTAAGAAAGGGACGGAATAAATAAATAAAAGTGAAGCGAAATCAGGCGAATTGAAAATAGCCATTAAGGTGTTAATGAGGGTCTTATTAAGCCGTCTCCTCCTAGTGGGTGGTCCGCCTGTAGTGAACGCTTTGTTCATTAATCACGACAGATTAAGTTCCGACCTAATTATGAAATTTATATCAGCGATCAACAATAGTTGTGGGATTGCCGATTAAACTAGTTTTGAGAACCTTTTTGTAACGTCAACAGCTTTCTTCAAAGTTCGTCGCAAGTACTCTTTTACTTTTGTTTGGGTTTTGAGTTTAATTTCTTTGAAAGGTTCAGTTTTAGACGATCGGACGATGGTACTTTAAATAAACTTTAAATAACAGTTATTTAAGGACTCTTTTGGAAACGTTGCCGCGTGAGCCATATTACATAATTTTTATCAATTTTTGTATAATTTGTAGGCTTAAATCTCCTTTAACAATGAGATTACCAGGTTTTACTAGCCTGACCTGTCTGCAGGTTGGTAAAGTCTGCTCTTTAAGAATACATTTTATAAAGGCACATTTTTCCTTACCATTCAAAGTAAGTACACAATCTAAACAGCACATATATTTGGACGTAAGCAGTCTATTTTTGAGTCAATGAATTTTTAACCCATTACAATAAACTATTAAATGTTTACAAACATTAAACATTCAATGTTTTCAAACATTTAATAATTTAATAATATCATAACATAAATGAAAAGAAACTGAAAATCCAATTAACCCGTTTGTTTTTGTAATTCAATTGAACTTTATTCGCTGTTCATTTATTCATTGCACTTTTAATGTAAAACGTAAAGTTATTCTCGAAAATATCATAAAAGGGCCATCTGTTTCAGCTCCCATCATTCTTTCGCCAATTAATTAGTTACGGACGACCTTGCCTTCTGAGTAATGGCCAAGTTTATTTTATTTCCTTACTAATTAGCTCAAATGGGCGAAAGGAGAGAGGAATATAAAGTTATCAACATCGGACGCACTCTCCTTAAATAAAGGCATTAAAGTGCAGAATCGCGAAACTTTTCAGAAGTAGGCATATCCGTATAATCACCTCTTTGTTTATGGAATTTCTTGGTACTTACTTCGGAAAATATTGATTATACGGTCCATAATATTTTTCTCTCTTGGAGAGAAAATGTACCTAATTATAATGATGTTAATTATGGATATTGTATTGAGTGCTCAGTAGAAACTTCTCATTCTTAATTGAGTCGTCTTAAGGTACGTGCTGATTTACCTATAATTTTTATGCAAAACAATCTATTGATTTATAGTATATAGCGGGTATTGAATATTACCGTTGAATATTTCTATATTTGTGTGTAAATCTGGGGAGTAAATTAATTGAAGTTATCAATTCAAATGAAACTCTGTTGACAATTAGTCAGAATTGTATCAGGTAGACACTGTGTCGGAACACGAACTTTAATAAGTGCACACTTGTTGATCGCTCCGTTTATTCTCCACCGATTAAAAAACGAACGTGCGAGAGAACACATTATTGCCACTTGTTCGAACCGCCTCGTTGCTCATTTCCAGACACAAGGTGTTTATTGCAAATTGCTAGTTGCAACAGTGTGCCGAAAAATGTGTTCGGTATTTTTATTCGCACCGATAAATGCTGATTTTGCGTAAGTGAACTTTTTGTTTGTCTTACTTTCGCTCGCTCCATCCAATTTTTGATCGTTTATTGAGTATAAAGTGTTCTAGAAACATTTATTCTACATCTGCTTTTTTCATTAACATAGATCATATCCGCATAGGTGACACATAACGCAACGCCGATAATTTTATAAGTAACATATGTCATTTTTTGTAATGACAACGTGTCGGCTGAGTGCTAGACTATTTATATGTAGTATCAGCCGCCATCGCTTTAATATGGTGCAATAGGACCAGTGAAACGTGGGTGGGCTTATCAGGTACATTGACGATTTGACATAAATGCGTTTTACTTAGATTATGTGACATCCGATAAAATGTTGTAAGGCACCGCCTAGCCGTGATTGACACTCAGCTTGTGTACACAGCGATATCCGAGTACACTTCTGTATCGTTATCTACCGGCGACACATAAGCATCGAAGCGATAGTGCGCGTCAGCACCGGGGTCGGTCCGTGGCGCGTTGTGTACACAAACAAGCTCGCGGCGTCGCAACGCCTCGCGGACGCCGTAATCATTTATAAACAATGACCGCCAGCCCCGCACCGCAACCCTCGTCTCACCTCGAAAGCGTTAATTGCTCCGCAAATATACTCATCTTCGCACTAAGCGTTTACTTGCTGACTTTAATGACTGGGTAAACAGAGCGAGCGGTCGCGCGGTCAGCCGCGTCCGGCGGCCGGCCGGCTAATAAATCTTCGGATTTTCCCCGATTTCCCGACGTCCCGCGGTGGACGGCGCCCTCTCCCGCCTTTCTCTTATAAATTACCTACACGGTTTCACTATAAATCAAACAATGGTCGGACTAAATGCATTTACTATTGTTTGAACACACTTCGTACACCGCTATAGCGACCGCACTCGGGGTGATGCATGGTATTGTGATGTCCAGTCAGCGATTTCGCAGGCACATTCTTCCCTCCCTTTAATCCGGATTGAGGATATTGCGACCGTTCCGGAGACGCATGCGATTAAACGTAAGCAATCGACCTACGCGAAAGGAAATGGTCTAATGCGGGTTAATTGAAAGTTCAGAGGGAAGAGCCTATGTTGTAAAATAAACAATTATTGGTGGCGTTCTAAGCGATCTCTGACCATTAATAACGTAAAGGTGGTTAAACTGACCGTTATCTCGAGCGGAAGTTAAAAAACTTGATCCGAGCGTAATTTTAGTTGGCCGCGGCGCTGGGCATTAGTCGGATAAAAAACGAGGTGTCGATTGAACTGAAGATAACTAACTACGTTATTATTTAATTTAAGTTTGTTTTAGTATCCCTTGCTCGTTGTGTATATCACTTCATATTTTTTATAGCGTTTCCCTGTTTAAGTATCCGTCGGTTCGTGTGTATGGATTAAGTTCATTTGAATAGAATAAATTATGATATCAAATAAGATAGTATATATAAATATATTTTCTTAAATATTATGTGAATTTTATTGTTATTATTTTCATTTAGTGAAACATTTAGTATGCTTGTTAGATATTTCGCACAGTTTAGTGTAAAACATAAATTCCTGCATAAACAATCACCAAGCATTGACACACACAAGTGATTGTGTGTGTCAATGTGTCAAATTTCTTAAATGTGTAGTGATTGGTGCGAATCTATCACTACACATTTAAGAAATTTACGAGCATCGATATCAGGTTGGTTATCATATGGTGACATTTTTATATAATACCTGTTATATTTTATAAAGTATCATACACAATATGCTGTTATTTTTATTATACCTACTATAATTATTCTTCAAATGAAACTCTGAGAAAACAGACTTAAGTTAAATGTTAATTAGATAATTTTAGCATGTATCCACGTAATTATAAATTTAAAAAGTAAGTTCGCCTTTCAGATATGATTATTCAAATCAGTCTAATCTCAAAAACATTTATAAGCACTTAACAGTAACAGTAACTGCTTATTACAATACATAATCACATGCACACACAGTTTTATGTAAATAAAGTAATATTTGTAAGTGTGTGTGTACCTACTGTTTATGTGTTTATGATCATGTCACATTTGATGTTTTAATAGCAGTTCTTAGTTTTGAAACGAGTAATTTACAATTCGTGTTGTTAATTGGCGTATGTATAATTTTCGAAATCATTTTTAATAATTTCCGTTCAGTGCGTTCTGTGGATAAAAAATGGGTATACCCGTAGCTTTTACGTGAGATGATAATAAATATCTGCAGTGTGTATTGAAATAAAATAGTGTGTATTTATTATTTATTGATATTATTCACACAAGTAAGTATGTTAAATATCTATTATTGTAATATCCTTTCCGAAACCTAAAATTATATCTTTTTGTAAAATAAAACTACATGAATTCTTTCTAGGTATATAATTTTATATTAATATGCAGTTACACTGTAACAGTTATTTGTTCCCGAATTTGTCTAAAAACAATCTTATAGTAAAATTAATCTTCAGTTAAATTATATTTTGGAAAATTTGTACCTAATATAAATTAATATTAACAAGTTTATCTCCCTGTTTTTCTTTGTTCTCGAGGGGAACCTTCAAAAGGTACCCGACACCGTGGAAGCGACGTCGGGTTATGTGGGATTTTTACAGTAATAAAACTCCTCCAGTGGCCATCCTCGGTGCTACAAGGAGGACTCCGGGATCTCCAAAGGTAAACTAACGGAGTCCTCTGAGTGCGTTGCCCCATCGGGCTCCACACAGAGCGGCTGGGCCCATGGCACCACCTGGTTTCACGACGGTATGTGACCCCACATACCGTCGCCCACCCGGGGTCGCCTGGCTGGACGGTTCGAACTCCCTCTATTGCCGTCTGCAACCCCGGACGCCACTTTTAGTCCCTCTAGGCCTGGATTACGACAGGCAGGATACCGTATCCCTATTCTGATCCCGCAACTACAGGTATGACTGGGGAGACTGGGGAGGGGAGGTTAATTTATTAGACTCACTCACACTTAGGTTTTACAGCACTATATGTAATTTATGTTTAAAAAAACTTTTAAGGGTAGACTATACACATACTTACATATAACGCCAATCTTATTTTCTCTATTTATACGTAATTATTTTCATAAACATGAAAAATCACAAGTAATCCGTAGGTAAAATGCAGCAGGTATTTCTAATCTATACATTTTAGACAATAGGCACTACAATTTATTCTTCATATAATATTACAATAATAGCCATTTCTACTAACCAACAGAATCTCTTCGTAAACTATAATACAGACACAAAAAGTTAAATACGATTACTTTGAAATGGCAAAATTTTATGACGCATATAATATTATGACATTGCAGTTACTAAAGGTTATTTTATTCAGTAGGACCACCGGGCTATTGACGGCGCTAATTCAGAATAGAATAAATGATATGTCACTGCCACAATAGCGGCAATGAAGATGTACGAAACGCGCTATAATATATTGTGTATTCAGCGGAAAATAGCCTTCGAGAACCGTTTTACAGTTGGTAAATTTGGAGTAAGTTTTTTGCGAGTTATTGTTGCGTTTCGGACAGATGTCACGGGCAGAGAATCCGCGGCAACAAAAGCGCTCCAGGGGCGCATTGTCCGCTCCTCCCCAACCTCCCCGCGTCAACCATTAACACTGACAACTCTAACACTCCACTATCAAAATAATGCATATAATTTATTCAATTTATTTATGTCTGCATTCGGCAACAATAGTTATTGCTCTAAATGGTTTTTAATGTCCTTATTTTATGAGTAATTTATACGTGGAGGTTCTACAGCTGCGTTTTACCCTTCGATGATGGCTATTAGCGAGACATCAGATAAAAGCGATAAGCGGTCGGTCCCGGAAACTCTTATGCGCCGTTTTCCGTATCGGGCGTCGAGTTATTAATACGAATGGTTGGGTTTTCGATTGATTATAATTTAGTGATCGCGGCCACGCGTGTTCGGTGAATGATTACGCGATGTATAATTTATAAAAGTTAGCCGAGCGGAACGTTTAATTGGAACTGTTTTATCGCAGTTCGGTCGTGGTCGGCGCGAGTGACGGGTACTCTCATTGTCTCTTAATGTTGACAATTTCAAAGGTAACTAATTAAGTATTTGTTAATCAAGTATTCATGAAAGGGTTTATTACAAACACGGCTTAAATACTGTGTTCACCTGATTTGCATACGTAATGCTTTGATATTTCTACGATAAATATAGTTAATGTATTTTAAAATTAACCCATTTGTTTAATATTAAAATTTGCTAGATATTAAAAATGCTAAAAGCGATTTTAAAGCTTAGTGAAGTTCTGTCGTTTTGTACGTAAAACGTAAAGCAGGTCATTTAGGTCCTAAAATTCGAGGAATTACCTTGATATAAAATAGTGTAAATTGATGAGTGACGAGTGGTAATTTATACATAGAACTGAAATATATTTATACATATATTTCTGTATTACTTACGATTACCTACTAAATAATGTTGTACTTATTACTTTTAATAACTGTAATAATTATTGCAGCTCAAATATTTAAGCTCTTTCATTATATTCTCCAAGTGTTAAGTGCTTAGTGTTAGGAGAACGGAGCTACTTAAGGTTGCGGCTTTGGGCGGGCGCGCGGATTAGTCGTAGGTCGCGGCAATGTTGCGGATACTACGCGACCGCGACCCGCGACGGAGCGACCGAATCAATCACGGGCTCTCAATAATTGATCGCTCGCGCTCGCAGCCTCCCCCGACCTAATTACCTCTCTCCCTACACGCGCACGCCTCATTAAAGACCGTCTGTTGTTTGTTCTCCTAATTAAAGCCGAGCTTTATCGGTCTCGGGACCCGTCTAATTGATATCATTGCGACCGTTTACGATCACTGAATTACGGTGATCGGTTACCGTCCGCCGGTCCTGTTAAACGTGACCGCACATTGTCTGCGCCGAGCTCCAATTGACTTGTTTTATCCCGGTTTATTGTTTATTTATTTACGACCTATCGTCTGCCTTCCCGGCTTAATGCATTCGCGTATATACCGACCGAAGAGAATTTCACGTTACGTAATTAATGATATTGAATTGACGGCATCGAGTAGGCATCGGATTATATTAACGTACAAACGTACGGAAATAAATATGTACCTTTGCAGACGTACGAGAAAAATATACGTTATCGTTTTAACTGAAGTAATATATCAGCACCCAATAAATACGTAACAGCTCATAATCAAAACAAACAACTTAACTTCCAATTAATGCCAATCACTCAGTTCTCTTTAACGAGACGTAAAATGAACGTTTCCGATTGTGAATACAATATCACGCGTAATAAAATAATATTAACTCGATGCCGAATTGCATCGTTATATTGTGACCGAAGTGGAAAATAAGCAATTCCGTTTAAATCACAATCTAGCGATTCTTTGATACCCGTGAAATTGCCGTAACGAAATAAATGTTAAATAAAACGTAAAATAAAATTATTGTGCCTCCACAAACAAATAATTGGAACGGGAACATACCTACCCGAAGCGCGCCCGTCGTCGCTCGTTTTATGGCTTATTTGGGGGAAAGCATTATTGAACTTAGCCACGGTGTCTTCGCGATACGCCAATATGGGCCTTAGGACTGAGGGTACAGGGTCCCACATGCCCTGTTGATTAACGCTTGCGTCACCACCGTGCGGCATGAAATGACTTTTTCGTTTGTATTCGGTCTTTATCCACTTATACTCATTCTTTTTTCCACTCGCTACAATTCACTTTCAGATTTCGCTAGTCGTGCTGAGTATCGTTATTATTTTATGGCATGAATAATCTTACTTTTTTGTAGTTTTCGTGGCACTTTTCTCTGATTGGCCGACATTGTGTGCGGCTGCCGAAGTTTTTTCGTTTCGGAGCTTTAAGCGTAGTTGGGAGTAATTTTGCCTAGTCAACTAAGGTTCGGATTTGGGGTGTTTAGACGTCTTGATAACCTATAGATCACAAGTATTTAGATTAGGTATATTTCGTTTGATATATCCTGTGTTACTTCATTAAGCTTTCTTTCTTGTTTTTGATTTTGTTACCTTAGTTAGCTTGAAAATGTGTAATAAATGACAATTCATATTGAATCAGTGTTTTATAAATTTATACATTCTTAGATATAAAATTTCTTTATTCGGTATTCATTGTATGTAGAATGCTCCATGTAAACTTGCCTTTAAACAAATATAACAAAAAAACTTTATTATAAATTCAATTAAATTATTGTATTCAAATAAGCGAATACGTGTTGTAAGTCAATACAATACAATAACTAGACAAAAGTACGTTTCAATCTATAACACATTGCTTATCCGTGTTGCCATTTTTTGTTCGAGGTTGAACAATTAGACCCCTGCAGAGTCCAGATGTTAATAAGATAGTGGAACTATAAACTAGCTAAGGCGTCCGTCCACCACCTTTACATTTGACTCATAAATTACTTAACTACTTTGTAAGTACTTCGTTTCCTTCATAACACTTTTGAATAAACATTAAATACCTCTTTTGCCATCTGTTTGACCATATTATGTGTTTAAATTTTATTAACACACATTCGCTCTTCAGTCTTTAATACTTATGATTTTCACTGCTTCTGTTTGTTGAATTGAATCTTGTTTGAAATATTTAGATTTACGAATTTATATTGAGGATATTAAACTAACATTCTGTCTACAATGATATAAAGTTAACTGTAGAATCATAGTTGTTTATTTACGGTCTCAACTATTAACTCACTTTATATCAGATCTGTTCCAGCTTTAAGCACAGTAATAGTTATTACAGTAAATATATTCGTATGCATAGTTATATTCGAACACCACTCCCATATTAACAGCGACCATTTAGAGTGTAGCATTTGGTCGCTAATATACACTTAGAGCCAACCGCGTACGCACTACAGAGAGAGTTGGCTTTCGCAGCAAAAGCCGTAATTATCCGTGCAGTTTATGAAGCTGAAAATGGTAACGCAACATGGTCCCAAGTAAAATCAAGCCTTAACTGCGCTCGGCAGCCAGAAAACTGGCAGTGCTGTGATGAAGAGGCGTAGATTTGGCAACGCGGCGGGCCGGCGCGGCGCCTCAGCCGGGCGCCGGAGCCACCGAGGGTACGGGTTTATGAACCGTCAAATAACTTATCACCAGTTTAATGCAATGAAATAAACGAGCCTTATTTATGAACCGCACCGATCACTCTAACGTGAACTTGTCTTTTTTGTTCCTAGGGTCGCGATGCTTTATTTATGGATCTAGCAGCGCGTGTGAATAACGTTAATAGTGGGGCCGCCCTTTCGCTACTGTTTATATTTATTTGGGGTTGCCATAATGAGTCTATCTGGCGCGCTGACTCGCGAACTCTGTGGAGAATTGATTAAAATGTTGTTAGGTTCATTCTTACGGAAGAGTAGGGTGCAATTGGCGCGGGTAAGATTTATAAGGGTTAATAAACATGGTTTATCGCGCAGTTAACTCAAAATGACGGTTTGTGTAACTCTTGAGGTGTTTTGGTCGTTAATAGCTTCTAAAATACGAATTAACAGCTTTTTTCCTCGTTTCCCGTTTTCCCGTAGAGCTGAAGAGTTTGGGGGAAAGTGGTTATAACCTTTAGTCCTTTTTTATTTCATTTTCCTCCTTTTTATTTACCTATTTAATTCTGGTTTCCTTTAATTTATTTAAAGAATTGATCACTACTGACAATTTGTCAAGCTTATAATAATTTACCTACCAATTAAAATTCATCCACATGTCCGGCTCGAGCTTTAATTACATTTGACAAGATGATATATATATATATAAATTTATAAAAGAGTGACAATTTACCACAAAACAGACTTGCCTGCTTAAGGCAAGGTAAATTATTCAAATATTTCGAGCATTTTGCTTATTTCATTTCTT
>DWTU01001606.1:0-12880 GCA_018251515.1 Cecropterus confusis | reverse complement strand
CGATGTTTTCCTTCACCGTAAAGCAGCGATAATTAACTTATAATACGCACATAATTTTAGAAAATCAGTGGTGCGTGGGATTCGAACCTCGGTACCCTCGATTGAGAGGACGAGTTTCAACCATTCGGCTATCACTGCTCTTAATGCAAATGATTACATAGAAATATATTATTAATGATGTACTTCATGTTATTAGTAGTAGTAGTAGTAGTAGGTAACTTATATCCGTAACCGAAACTATCCAAAACTAACGGATAATCCAAAATAATTACATATCCGTTACCGTATCCGAAACCCGTATAATATCATTCCTATATCCGTATCCGATATGTCATATCCATAACATCCCTGGTTCATAACACACAACTAAGAAAAAGAAAAGATACGAGTATGCTCGCGACCAAGGTAGAATAAAGATAAGCGATAAAGTGAAGTACGAGAGGATACAAAGTAGTTGTTTAAAAGAAACTTTAATTAAATCGTTGGCTGCTAGGTATTTACTTTTTACGCAAAGAACTCATAAATGCTAGAGTTTTGCGTCTACTTGTTTTCAGTTTTATTTAAAATATTTTATATTTCTGTATAGCACGTATAATATCCGTGTGTGTGTAAATGTTGATTATGTATTAAACATAAACATAATATGATAAACGCTTTCTACACTCATAGTCCCACAGTAGGATTTTCTCCTGTGTCGTGGGTGCCATGGACACACA
The DNA here is from genome assembly GCA_018251515.1 of Cecropterus confusis. Lineage (NCBI taxonomy): Eukaryota > Metazoa > Arthropoda > Insecta > Lepidoptera > Hesperiidae > Cecropterus > Cecropterus confusis. The sequence goes on along the minus strand of DWTU01001606.1, from coordinate 12,164 downwards.
AAGGCGAACACACAAACACCCAGACCCAGAACAGAAATCTAAACTCATCATTCAGATGTATCCAAAAAATGCCAGTGGGAGGGAGCCAATTCTCACTGTTTCTCTGCCTGGCCGTTGGTCATAGGATTGTATTTCTAGAACCGTATCTAATAAGTATACATTTAAGGTTTTTATTGTGTGTAAAATTTAATGAGATCTCTATGCAAAGCACATGATTTTTGGGGGTTCAAATCATTAAATTCAAACGTTTAGCGGTAGTACGGAACCCTTTGTGAGTCCGACTCGCACTTTGTCGAATTTTACATGGAATTATAATATATATTTATGTAATTTTAAACGAGCGATTGCCTATTTTTATTGCCTAATAAATTATTGAGAGAAGAAAATAATTTTTCATTTATATTTTCAATCTTACAATAGAGTTTAGAAACATTGTTAAGCAAAGTAAACCATAAAAAGTGTAGTCTTAAGTATTTTTAGTTCCAACTGTTTTATTAGCGTAAGTCAACTTTGTTAATCATATTCTTTAAGAAAAATAAGCGTGTTATGGAGTTTTAACGTCTTCCCATAATAAAATGCCATGAGGTGTTAGTTCCAATTTACTATCTACTAGCATTTGTTTAGTAGGTAATAAAACACTTTTTGCTACGACTCCGGGGAAACCACCGCCTCAACTGTTTCTGCCTAACAACGGCAGTGTTAAGAACATCAGCTAAGTATCAACTTACTTGAGACATACTAACTTTGTCCTAAAGGCAACGCATCGGTGGCCGGCCTCAGAACTCCAATGCTATCTGAGACTGGTTACAATGACCTTAGTACGCGTTTATGACTTTCGTAAAAACAGTAATTCTTTAAGTTTTCAGCATTTACTGCAAAATACATTGAAAGATACGCCTAAATATGGCTTAAACTTAAAAAGTAAATGGACAACGTTCATTGCAGTGTTGGGGAAAACGAATACATTGTTTTGAACGGACGTCATAAACTCGTACTAACGGAACAGATGTCTGGTCCAGTGGCTATACAACCAGGTGGACTGCAAGCTCGTTTGATACTCCTATATTATTAAAATGTCTTAATATTTTGATGACAGGTTGAATATGTCGACGCAGCAAAGCGAGCTTATCGGATCTCAAAAAATGCAACTTTACACCAGAGCCATTAAAAACAATATTTATAAATTCATTAAGTTAAACTCTAAAGTTTAAGAGTCTAGGTCTAAAGTCTAGCGTTTAATAATTATTAATCTAGTCTAATTTATGAAATCATTCTTAGATTACTATGTATGTAATTGATTTTATGCATATAACTTAAATTCGTATTATTTCAAGATACGAAAAGTTCGCTATCCTGTGTCGATATGTACGTAAGTAATCAATTTGGTTTGCGTACCTGTCGTCATTTTCCTCGTGCACAGTGTCCATGTCGGTGACAGTGACGCTCGGACGCGTCTCATTCGCATCGCACAGTGGTCGCTTTGCAGGACTCATCTACAAAATGGACCAACATTATCTTTCAAGGCGCTGTAACTTACCTATTCTAAGGCAACTGATACAAAGCATATCGGCGTCATGTATAATGCTTACAGTAAAATTACACCGTTTAAATACATATAGATTATCGATGTCTTTGTAAACTATTTCTTTTCATGAGTGTAAGTTCTCACGTTAAAACGAAAAACACACCTGTCTATTAAATGTTTGCTGGATTTTTTTCTACAATATTTTTTCATTGCCCTAATCTTCAAGTAGGTACTGAAGCGCTCAGCGTTGGTAATTGAATTGACACGGCACATCCAAATTGCTCTCAGCAAATGTTTTTATTTTACGTTTTCATTTCTTGATTTTTAAAAAGGTGTTTGTGTCGTTACACCTACAGTGACACTGTGAAATTTGTGTTCAACGTTAACTCATGATTCTGTTTGCTAAGATGTTGTATCGAGCTGATATCTGCGTTAGAGTATACGTAGATAAGAGGTAATCCTTTAATGTCTGCTAATTCTATTCCAAAGTCGCACTCCATGTTGTCAATAAAGCGATTACTTGATACGCAGAATGTAGAATACTGACGTTTATTCAAAGGTTAAATGTTTGTACAAAATTGACAAAAATTTGTTTATATTGTAAAGAAAAATCGGTTGATAAAAAGCTATTTTATTAATGGCAGCGTAAAATTGTGCATGCATATGTGTGAATATTATCTATCGTGCATGCTAGTGATAATTTATTTATTTACAAAGATTATATTATCATTGAAAGTAGAAGGTTTGCGTAGCATATTTATATAAATATTTAGTATATTTATAAGTAGGAAGATATTTGTTTGGTATTGACGTAATTTCATATTTTTTTCACCACACAAATTAAGATTTAGATGGTTTACTATAATTATTATAATAATAATATTTTTTTTATTTTAAGTATAAATACATTTTTTCCGTTGTGTATAATGAAATAAATAAAATTATAGATTTAATAAGGAGTAAAGATTGCATTTACCTTCTAAAGCTATCTTCACCTAATACGGCCCCTTGTATATAACGAATTATTAAGTGACTATTATATTTTTAAAATATTTATCCTAATAAAGACAAAGATTAAAGAGTAAGTTTGTTTATGTTGTGTCCGCCGGGCGGTCCGCTCTAAGGTTGTTAGGTTGTTGAATAAGTTTCTGAATTAAGAGAACTGAAAGTTTTCTCATCTCGAGATTACAGCAAAGTGTTTACCGTTTGGCTGTACGATGCGGCCGCGACGCCGACACCCCTCTAGAAACTCTAGATACGTACCCGACAATGTCGAGTGTATTCAAATATTATATTTCTCATTATTTCTTATCTTTTCGTATAATGGATTTTTTTTACAGTCGGATACATCGCGAAACTAATCAGTTCTGTGGAGTCAAAGTAAAATAATCATTTTTGTATAACATAGTTTCAAACTAATCATCGTCAACTATTACTGTGTGCACGGTTCACACTGCTGGGCACGTGTTCCCATAGAGTGAGGCCATAGTCCACTACACAGACCAAGTGCGAATGCTAATTGAATTTACATCATTTGAGTACTTTTTTCAGAGAACTCTCAGGCCTGAGCGTTTCCTCGCAATATTTTCCTTCGCTATTTAAACATGTTAGACACTCATTATCATTTATAATAATTTTTATAACGCACATCTTTTAAATGAATTAGACGTGTTTGTCTCGGATTTAAATCTTGGAACCCAAGATTAAGGGGGGGATTTAACAATGACACATAAGTTCTTCAGTTTCGTGGTCATATTTAAATAATCTTCCTTGTAAGAGCGTCTATTTCATTGACACTTTCTTTCGGGTTATCGATGTAGCCTGAATCCCTAGCGGTAACATTGTCGGTATTTTCATAAAATATTTGCGTGAGTGTATCGCACCTGATGCCGGCCGTGTCGCTGCACTCTAACTTGCCGTGATTTACGCAAACAAAAAGCCACTAACAAATATTGAAGTAAAAAGGTGAGTTGAAGAAATGGATGCCATTATGTAGCTATAAAGAATATATTCTCGGTGTCAGGAGGGGCGATTTTTCCTACTTACGATGCTGTTTCTTTGCCGTGTGTGGAAAACTCAAATACTTATGGAAAATGTTTGCAATAAGCATTATGCAAATTTTTGTTCCTACATACGTGTCTCTATGGGAGTAAATGAGGAAGCGATTGTTGAGGCGTGCACCGCTTCCTCTCTCATTTGCTCTTCGTTCTAATTACTTATTTTATTTGATCTGTATATTTATATCTCTAGTACCTATATTAAACAGCGGTTAAGTGTTATTGAATTGCTATACGGTAGATTAAAGTAACATTTAGGGGTTTTTTTTGTTACTTAACCATAACGATAAGGTATATGGGATTCCTGATGGAAAGTTGTAACCGTCGCCTATGGGTGGACATTTGCAATGCCAGAGGAGTCGCGGATGCATCGCCAGCTTTGAAGGAGAGCTCTTTTCGCACATTTTTTGAAGAACCCCATGTCAAAGCGTTCCGGAAATACCTCAGGAGAAAGTTTGTTTCACAACTTGCACGTCCGTGATAAAAACGTGTGTAAACTGGAGGACAGTGAAAGAGTTGCTGTAGATGGAACTTCATTTTTCCGCGAGTGGTGCGGTGGAGGAATGGTGGCTTAGGCACCACGTCAAAAAGTTCCTCGGAAAACTTACTTTTGTAAAGTTGGTAGAACACGCAGAGGGAGCCTATGTCCTTCCGTACACTCAAAGATTCTAACCGGTTAGTAATCCTTGGGTCGTTGACGATTCATATTGCGCACTTTTGGACAGAGTCAAGTGGGTTAAGCTGATATTGTGGCACAGTTTTTTGGATACCATCTTGGCTTTCCCTTCCAAATGCCTCCGGTACTGCACGTCACACAAGACCGCCCAGGATCCTCAGGCTTTTATCAATGGTGAGCGGAATTCCCTGGAACTTTGGCGCCATGACGAATGGGGTTTTTTAGGTATAAACGCGAAGTCTTGTATCTTCGTGGGGTTGGGGTTGAAGTTCTTATCTATCACAGTGTCAATATTGTTTATTTTAAACTATTTTTCTTATTCTTTACACATATGCAACGTATTTACATTATAAAAAGATAACAATTTTCTATGAACATTATTAATTAGTAAATAATATATCATTTACAGCCTTAGTATAATTAAATAATGGAGGCTTTTTTATGTTGAGAGACCTAATTGTTTTAACGGAAAACATTTTTATGGCTTTTGATTATTTAAAATAAATAATTTAATAAGTATTAAATTTATACAGGTATTCAAAAATCTTCTTCAATAAACATGCTAATTTTGTCTTAGTGTATTTTTTATTGAGTGTTATCCTTGAGGTCAGCGATAGATGCGTTGTTAATAATGTTAACAAAGGTTATGTACAAGTATATTACTCCAAAAAAGTGAGTGAGTGTAATTCACATGCGGCAGGAGTGATACTTAATAATTATAAATTATAAAATATTCTTGAGCATAAGGGTATTTCTGGTAATGGTATACTTATGCTTTTTCAAAAATCTATTGAGAAATCACAGTAGTCCTTATTTGGACATCTATTAGGCATAAGTTACTTTATTTGACATTAGTACTTGAGTTCACGAAGCGAAATACAAGCAATGAAGTAAAATCGTCAGCGTGATTCAGAAAGAGGTTGTCGAAAGCTGTTGGCGCTAAATGCCACCGTAATGCATTTTCGTTTCGTTGAATTTCAAATCACAAGATTCTAAAGAGTTTCACTTCATAAAGATTTAAAAATAATCTGTGTTTTACATTAAAGCTATTTTTGTACAAAATATTTTGTATAATAAATTTTATTATTATGTTACTGATTTAGTTTTTCCTAGTAATTTATTTTTATGCACATAAAAAAAATTATTTACAAAATATTTAATTTGATAATTTTTATTATTATTTTGATGATTCAGTTTTTACTACTGATTTATTTTTATGCACATTAAAACTATTTATGTGTAAAATATTTAATTTAATCATTTTCATTATTATTTTGCTGATTTAGTTTTTCCTACTGATTTATTTTTATGCACATTAAAACAATTTACGTACAAAAAAAGTTATTTAATAAATTTCATTATTAATTTACTGATTTAGTTTTGACTACAGATTTATTTCTTCTACAGTTTTTTTTCAATTTATAGTATGTTTTCTAGAGTTCTACACATATAATTAGCTGGTAGTACTTCTGTTACAATTGTAGATGCGTCGCTACGAATTTCCTAACTACACCACAAGATTTTTGTGATGGGTTATGTTGATTGTTTAATCGTGATCGGAAAAGAGTAACTAGGATTGTAAAAGCAAATATATCACGAAGCCTGTTAGCGCTGGCGTGCGTGATTCGTCTTAATTTGCGCCAGTTATATGCACTGTACAAATAATAAATGAAGAAGTACGTGGCTATGACCGTCATGTGCTATGGCTACTCAGACTTCGTATTGTTTTAAATATTATTACACGGCTTAAGTAATGTTATGACCAACAGTCGAACATGAATTAATATATGTTTTAATAAAAGGTTACACGAATTGAAGTAATGATTACAAGGTGGTAGAACCAGTACGAGTATTGTTTTGACCGGGGGTGACACCGCTGCTTCACGCAGGAAAGAGGGGTGCTGTTTCCTGCGTGAAGCAGCTCTTGCGCTTCGGTTAACGGGTGTGATTACCGCCTAACTTTCATGTGAGTTACAACGCACCTACAATTGATTCCAGATGAAATCCGTGTTCTATATGAAGCTGCTTTCAGATACCTGTGGCCAGCAGTGGTCACTTATCCTCAGGTGGATTGCATGCTCGTTTGTAACTTCTATACTACACGAAAATAAACCCTTTAAAAAGTAAATTGATTTCATAAAGGTGATAGAATCGGTATGGTTCAACGGGAAGGTTGAATAATACGCTTTCTACACTCATAGCTCTAGGATTTTCTCCTGTGTCGTGGGTATCATGACACACCAAGACGAATACACAAACACCTAAACCTAGAACAGAAATCTAGATTCATCCATCAGATGTCTGTCTGCCCGGGATTGAAGTCGAAACTCACTGCGTGTCAGACCAGTATGGTGACCGCTATGCCACGCGGGTCGTCAAATTCAAAACCAGTTTCAGATTTTATAAAATCATTGAGTACATGTTAGGATCCATACAATGCATTCGCTATTGTGGTTTGCGTGTGGTAAGCGTTAATTTGACATAGTTGTTTATTAGGGACATTTTACCATTGATGCAATTTCGTAGTTTATAATAATAATATCAATATTATTTAGGAAAATTTCGTATAGATAGAAAGGAGGCAATTTTTTTTAAATTACGAAAATCTAACTTAAAAGAATTGGTCTTATCAATTTATAGAACGCACATATTTATTAAGTGCATTAATAGTATGGACTAATGAAAAAGTATGCATATAAATAAAGCAAAGATATGTATTTTTATCACATTGAAGTAGATGGTAAGTGGTTACTGCCGCCCATATAGAACAGGGATTCTATCTGAAGTCGATCACAGATGCGTTGAGAGAGGACTGATGTGATCGCCTGAGATATATGAGTGTGCCGGCAACAACACCCTTCCCCCGAAACGCAAAAACTGCTTCACGCTAGAAATAGGTGTGGCGGTGGTACCCCCCCGGGCGAACTACACTGGTTCTACCACCTGTGAAAACTGCTAGTTATTAAACACAAAACAAATGTAATGTTATTCATCATAAATTATTGATATCATGATATTTATTTAAGAAAGAAATTGTGAATTATATTAAGTTGTAAATTATTTAGATATATTTAAACTTCTGTTATGTGGCAGTTTATTTCGATATGAAATTATCCATTAGTCATAAGAATTTGATAAATTACATATATAAAAAGCTATCACCGTATGCAATCTTAGCGATTTCTATTTTTCTCTATGGATTACACTACACCTTATATTTAAAAAAAAAAACATACATCCCTTTTTCTTAACCATAAATGTAGGAGTCATTTTAACTGTCATCAGTCATCGTTGTCTTCACGCAAACAGTTACGTTGTATGTCGCGCTGTCCACTCTCACATACCTACTGTTCGATAAAGACCCGTTTAGAACTACAAAGCGATCTCTGAAGGGCCGTCGCTCCAGGCAACGCTTTACCTCTCTTATTAAAATTTGGATCCCACTTAAATAGTATTAACTTGTATTTTGCCTTCAGGCATAATGCCCGTGTGATGGAAATGTTATTCAAATATTTTTAAAAGGAACGGAGAATGTACCTTTCAGTTAGACGTTGCGTTAAACATTAAGTCAGTATATACGTTTTTTCTATAACATTGGAGTACCTTTTATCACTGTTGGGCACAGGTGTCTCCCTAAAACTAGAGGAGGCCTTGAATACTCCAGCACGGCGCTCCATTGTGGACTGGGAAAAGGTGTTACGAGTTAATAGCCAACCCGAGTCGATATAAACCAAAATTACTGTAAAGTTTAACAACCACTTCCTAATGGTAATGGCAGCTCTCCACGCACATTTAAATTTATACAGTAGCATTACCCATCCAACTCCTAAGTGTATCTAACATTGCTTTAGATTAATTCAGATCTACACAAGCCATTGGCTTTACCATAAATGAATTATATTCTATACATAAAATCATATTAATTATTGTTTTCTTATCAACCTTTTTCTTTAACAAAAGTCTAACGTTCTATTTTGAATCTCAAAGTATACTTAACTTACTACAATGGACAAACAATCGAAGCAATACAATTCAGGGTGAAAATCGGACACTTAACAACCCTGATTCAGGGGTGGCACGTGCGCCATTTGTAACAATACAGAGTACTGATAAACCATCGGCGATTTTTTCTCCGGCGACACGTAAATACGTTTTGGCTCGTTTCCGAGCTTACCGGAAAATATGGCCGTGCTCTTTTCATTTTTTAGCCATTCCGCAAATACGTGGCCATTCGTATGAATCGGTATTTAAGAAAGGTAAATGGAGAAATGTTATTCGTTTTGTCTCAAATCTGTAACGGATGTCCTGTTAAAGAGTAATCTGATAAGAATATTATATACTATAATTAAAAAAACAACTGACTTCTACGCCATAAAGTAAAAAGACTAATAAATTTTGATTTACTACATAGTTTTGACGTCTATTTTGTATTTAATAGCGGCATGGCACTTGGTTGTATTTTTCGTTAAAAAATATTCTTAAGTTTTTAGCATTGATGTAATAATGTTTGTAATTTATAATCCAAATAATTTTGTTCAATCAAAATATTTAAAAATCATATAGCCCATGTCAATCTTACATTTAAGATGAATCTAATATGTTACAAATTCCTCACATGTTACTTATTTGTCGTTTAAACTTTAGAGATCCTACAGACATAGTTTTATCTAAGTTTAAAAAACATCCCCTTCCTTCCGTAATTTCATTGACGTAAAAGAAAAGAAAGGAACATTTCATACGGTTTTTTCTACATTGCCGATGATTTAGTTGGATCCAAAGTAGAAACAATATAGAGCGTCAACACGTGTTAACAGCGCCATAACCGTGTGAGTTAACTGCCGAACTTACAGCTCTTGGTGAAATATGACGCAGTCTGCAATGGCCCTTATCACCCTACTGATTTTGTTTTATAGTATGTAACTTTCACGGACTTTACTCGTTTATCATAACCTTTTTGCATCTAAATAAACGCTTTTTCTTTTTCACTAGGATTTTCTCCTGTGTCGTGGGTGCCATGGACACACAAAGCCGAATAAACAAAGTCAGACCGAGAACAGAAATCTAAACTCATCATTCAGATGTCTGTCTGGCCGGGATACGAACATAGAAACCACTCGGTGTTAGACCGGTATGGTGACTGCTGCACCACGTGGGTCGTCAAATACTATTATTATCCTCAAATTTGTAGTTAACAGATGCGTTGCTACCTCCGACAGATAACTGGAATTGCCTTATAAATGTATACTTATACCTTTAAAATTATTGCATGTGTACAAGTGTATACGAAGTGTGGTGCACGCTGTATTACTTTAATTATAATTACAGATACATATATTAACAACCACATAATAACGCAACAGCATGGTCGTTGTGTACATGTACGATTTCACGCTTAGTACGAGTTTATTACGTTTCCTCAAAACGGTCACCGTTTACGTTTTTGCCCATATATTGCAAATTACATTTACAGTTCCATTTTTAGCCATAAATACCATGTACATGTCGACGTCAATTATGCACAATCAGTCAATCCAGTCGTTATCGATTAATGTTTTCGCCAATTGATTGGTCGTCTTAAATTGTCGCGGATCTATTGTTTAGTCTACGCAATGCACATTTAACTGCTTGTCGGTATTTGTACCAAATCGCAATCGATGTTTTTATTGTTTTTAGTTGTCCAACTATCTAGTTAGTCTTATGCAGATCACATACGTTTTCATGTATCTACAACTAAATAGTTCTTCAACTTAAAGTCGTATACTTATTTGCGCTAAGCCTAACACTACAAATAAAAACTTACGTAAGTTTTTTCGATTGTTTTACTACTAATACACAGGTGTACTTGAAAGCGATATTTCTTGTATGTTACGTAGGGGAAAGGGTTCGCTTATAAAATGTCATGCTCATAAACATGGCCTAAGTATCTTTAGATGGCCCTTTTTTATAATATGAAATGTGTAACATTTTTACGCGTTTTATTATATTTCGGAACGGGACCGGTATGCTAGAGTTTGTTTGTACAATTTGTTATATAACTAGTTTTTAGCCGCGGCACCGCTTGCGTTAACTAAAATAATAGACTTGCACTTTACCTCAAAACTTTAAATAGTTTTAGTGTATATCATAAGTGATAATTATGAAATACAAAAAAAAAACAAGTTTCAAGTTGCTAGATTTTCAATTTTTTTGAGATTCAATCATGTCTGCCAGATTATGTAATTTTTAATATATATTTGTATTCTTATTAATAAAAAGTATCCTATGTTTTTTCTAATACCTCTAAAAATATGTGCACAAAGTTTCATGATAATCGGTTTAGTAGTTTCGACGTGAAAGCGTAACAAACAAACTTACATTGACATTTACAATATTTGTTAGGTTAGGCTATTATTCAAGTCGTATTCAATTCACGGGGATTCGGATTCGATGCCCAGACAGCTAAATATCAAAAACTTCACAAATAATTTTCATTCACGTGAAAGCGTGAAAAAAATCTTCATATTTTTTTCAAGTTTTGGAATGTGATAGGTATCATAAGTCTTTTTATTACGCAATTAGTGCCGTCCACTACACGGCTTCCTCCAACTTTGACCAAAAACGCGCGGGGTGTAACGTGATCGTTTCTCCTTGTTCTCCAACTTGGTTTTCAAAGGTTTCTGCACTCAGAAATCCTATCAAACGTCTCTATTATATCCCATATGAAGTGCAAAATAAATAAATAAATAAACAAATCTGTGGTTTCAGGTGATTAAGTATATGTTATTTTTCAATTAATACATAGATACATAACATTGTATTTATATATTTTTTTCCATTCACTGTTAGAAGTTCTTATGGAATATACACAATATATTATAACACGACTTATACTAGATTGCCAGGTGTAGGACGAGTTTGCGTTGGCCGAGGAGATACCACCGTCACTCCTATTATTTGTATTAAGTAGTTCTTGCATTTCGGTGAAAGGGTGACTCACATCACTTTCATGTGAGGCGACATTTGTGATTAACTTTATATAGAATCTCTGTTCTATGTTAAAAGTCAATTTTATGGTACTTCAAAGTGTCGCGTCATAAACGCTAACATAAACATAAACGATTTCTTCATTTATAGCCCCACACTGGGATTTTCTCCTGTGTCGTAGGCGCCATGGACACACAAAGGCGAGTACACAAACCTTTCCAACCCGGGACCCACTGTGTGTCAGATCGGTATGGTGACCGCTCCGCCACATGGTGGTCGTTTCGAAATGAAATTTTATAATTAGTTTTAATTTATATGACAAAACATTTGCATGACAAAAGATTCGCATTTTGGAGCTGATCTAATGATGCAGCCTGAAGATGTATGAACTCTTCAGCGGTTATTAGCAAACCCCTCGAGTTTGGGCCCATTATGATTTGATTTATCGTTACGTTGATTGATTTTTAGCGAGAGAGAACAAGAGTCTGATAACGGTGCCAGGAGCTGAATACTGAAACTCTTCAGTGGCTACTAGCAAAACCCTAGATAAAAGCACGTTTCTAGTTTTTTTAACTAAATATTTTGCAATAGGTAACATTGTGTTAGTGATAAAATTTCGTTGTTCATTGTGTTTAATGTATATTTTATTCTTTGCTTAATTTTTTTCATAACTTTTCGTTACTGATTAAGATTTTAACTTAGAAATAGATTTAAATAAATATAGTTACTAAAGCATTTTTTATATAAAGAGTAACCTAAATTTCCTTTACATTGTGTATAATAAACTACCTACTAATCGCTATACTACCTATCAATGCTGTAGAGTCACTATATTATAAAACAAAGTCGCTTTACGCTGTCTGTCTGTCCCTATATATGCTTATATCTTTAAAACTACGCAACGGATTTTAATGCAGTTTCCTTTAATAGATACGGTGTTTCA
>DWTU01001605.1:0-12882 GCA_018251515.1 Cecropterus confusis | reverse complement strand
TGTCGTGGGTGCCATGGACACACAAAGACGAATACACAAACACCTAGACCCAGAACAGAAATCTAAACTCATCATTCGGATGTCTGTCTGGCCGGGGATCGAACCAGGAATCCACTGCGTGTCCGGTATTGTGACCGCTCCGCCACGCGGGTAGTCGAAAATTTCTCCCCCTTCAATGTGTTTATACTACAATCATTACTGTTATTTCGAAATCTTGTACGAGTGAGATCTCACGAACCAACCATCATTATAAACGGGATAAATTACTGCAATTCTAATCAAATGATTAAGCTATTACTATATTATTAGCGTTAAATACAAAATAATAAACATAATAAATAGAACCCACTAACACCCACGATTGTTAGCAAATTATCCATCAGTTGTTGCGTGCGCATGTTATCTCGCGCGTTGAACTCTTTTGTATGAACAATAAGTCTACCGTGATTTCCATCCTAATCGGAGCAATTACATTATTATGACGCTTTGTCTGCAATTATGGCTTGATATAGTGCTATTGTATTATGTTGCATGAGCTGAATCTATATATCATATATAATTATCATTCATTTCATTATATGAATAGTGCATCAACATATTTTAAACAAAATCATATTTAATAAATATATTTTGGTTATACCCATAGGTATTAAATGAGGTTTGCAGGCTTAAGGAATATCGCACAATTTATTATCTTCAGCATTGAATAAATAGTCCCCTACTTTTGTTCAAATAAATACTGAGAACTTTTTCTGTTTTCACTTGTTACTTTTTATCTTAAATAAACCTGATTGCAAAAGTATATAGCTCGAAATTAATAAAATGCATATTCTTACATCATTTTAATTAGGTTAAATTTATCTTATTGCAAACACAATGTTAACCTAAAGTGACCTTTAGCACAATCTGAGCCCTTAAAAGTTTAAGGTTTAAGTTAATTTTTCAGAGTGAAAGTAACGCAATATTTCGGAAAGCACGGTAATAATTTCATAAAAGAGCTTTGCCGACTTGATTTGTGTAATGCCAAATGAAATTTGTTAATTAGTTGCAGCAAAAACATTCACCTGATTTATGTATGACATTGCATATAATTTTCAATCATCATATTTTTCCATAATTATAGCCAAGAGTATAATGTGTAATTGAAGTAAATTATAAAGGTTTTCTATTATTACATCGATTATTACATTAGCAATTCCATATTAATTACTCAAGTAAAATATTATATACGAGGATACAAAATAAATTTATTTCCACAAAAACTAACAACTACAATTGTTTATTTTATACATTTCTACCATGAATATAATTATTATAGTGTTTATTTTGAGTACGTTTATAAATATTTTTATATACCCCATGTCTGTCCCAATAAATCTGTTTCCGGTGGGTTTGCGTGACAATTATTATACGTAACGTCACGCGTACAGCCACTATTTAAAGCTAGTAATTCAAGTGCACGAGATTTAACTTTTCCTGGTCGAAGGCACGCATTGTGCTCGTGTTAAACTCCATGTCGTATCGCAATTGGTATTTTTGTATCAACCACTAGCTATTATCTGCAACATAGACTCGATTCTAGGAATGGAACATGAAATAGTACATTTTTACTGGAATTCGTTCAATCACGAAAGTGTCTAAATTGTATTGTCTGGATTTAATTTAGGCTATAAGATGATCATCCAAAAGTGAGTATGTATACTTTATAAAAGTGGCATATAAATAGACAGTAATTTAACATCTTCTTTCTTTCATTCTTCATTTTAAAATGAGTTTTATACAAACTTGCTGTCTTAAGTTATTCGACATATTACGTGTCCTACTTAGTAAAAATAAAGATGCTATAATATGTTTAGCATCAGTAATAAAATAATGCTGTAAACAATTAATTTAGACTTCAGAGCATAAAAAACAAACGACAAAAATTGAATGCATAAACATGTATACAATTTGCTAAAAAGAAAGAAAAAAATATGATTATGAAGATTTTGTTGCTCTATAATTATTTAATGAATTATTCTTGTTAGTAGCCGCAATTTATGGATACAGTTATTGTAATAATTTACACATTCTGATTCTGAGTGTTTTTTTTTCCTGACCCGATCAACCAACATACAGCACGTGTGGGCCTTGAGTATGGAACAAACGCCCGATTCCGGCCCCCTTTCCAATCGTTGGGCAACAGTCGTAGCTTGAAGGAAACTATTGGTCCTATGTACAACAATTAGTCAGGGGCCGTGTGCGATATTTATGTCAATTTTATGTAGTACTTGTATGGATTTGTAAAAAAATATAACAGTGGTACGATTTCTTATAAATGAGCTGTAAAAATATTTCAGCTATGATACAAAAATGAGCAGCTTTAGTATTATAACTGTAATGTTTTTGTTGTTGTCATCTGGTACAAAAGATGTGGTAAGATAGGTCACAATGCATCATTCTATGATTTTCGCAATTTTATATTTCAAAATTTATTATGACCTTCTACTTATCTTTTAAAGCATTTTTTATATCTTTTTCGTCTATTTCTTTGCGTTTAACTTTAAGTGTTGTGCAATTTATGTATAATAATTATGTATTGGAGGTATTTTAAGACTTATATGTTATTATAGATATCTGCAAGGTTTCCGTCTCTAGGCTTTAATTGCTCGAGTTCAATTGCTATACATATCGAGGTCAATAATTCAAGCTAATAGAATTACATACAAATTACTAAAATAAAATTCACGATAAATGTATAAAAAATAATATAGACGACCTGAATTGAAAAAATACAAATATTACAGTCACAGTAGGATACTTTATATAATATCTAGTATGGTCTTTTAACAAAAAAGCAAAAACACAAGAACATTCAGGCATTGTATGTAATTCCTGAATACATGTAATGTCTGAATATTCTCTCAAACCTCTTTCTAGAGAAAAAGGTCAATTCAGAATGACCACGACAAGTGGTAAACATTACACATATTAAATAACGTTGCGAGGTACTCACGAAGTTTCTTTCGTCGTTATAGTTAGTAATAATACATATTGTTTCGAAAATCAGAGCGCGTATCACTTAGTTATGTCTTTATTATTGAATTAATATTCAATTACTTATTAAACACAGAATATTAGATAAAGAAATTAATTTAACGACAAACTTTATATTTCAGTAGTTAGTTGTCATCGACGTTATAAATTTAGTTTCAGCCGGTCGTTTCGATATTTATGCAATATTTGTTCAGTTCATTGCAAACCGTAAATATGATTTATTATCTGGTTGAACCTGTCGATACGAAAGTAAAAGTAATGCTATACATTACTTACAACTGTGCCACTTAAGGAGCAAAGACCTCTTAACACACTATCTGTAATTGTAGACTGGAAATGGGTACCAGAAATTTGCAAATGCCCAAATGAATGTAGCGCCTACAAGTTAAGTAAATATTCTTGGTTAAAGGCTTTAAAGTGTACATTTAATAAAATATAACGTTATAAAATTAGGCCAGTTAAAGTCACATGCGTATTGCTATTAAAATAATAACTGATTTTATTATTACGTCGCTTTTAATGAAAAAAAGTTATGTTCAGTTAATGAAAAATGGCAATTTGTATTTTCACCTGGCAATATAGTAATATTTCCATGACGAATCAATTTATTAATATATCCATAGTAAAATTAATTACCAAATAACTTATGAATAATTAAGCAAAGAAATAAGATTTAAAAGTATTCATGCATATATACTTTTTATTCATCCACGGCTAATATAATATTATGTACAAATCCTTAATAATATTATACATTTTCAATTAGTACTCTTTGTTTCAAGTTAACCATATCGTAAATTAACAAACACAGTTATTCAATGAATATTTTTTTAAATAAGAAACTATGTAATCGAATTTCATTGTTTAAGTCATAAGATAATCATTAGTCTTGTATAATCCGTCTTCGTGATTTTAACTACTACTTCCTACTTAACATGCAAATGAAACATCTTTAAAATAAGTTCTAACTTTCACAAAATGCTTCAACACACTTCGTATATAAAAATGGTTTACAAAAACAGTTTAAAAAGAGGGATTCCAAAAAAAAATATTAGTTTGTATATTTGTAGTTAAATATAAATATTATGTGCCACATTACAAGCTAATACAATATCTTAATCGAGTAATCGTTTGCAGGGTTAACGTGGGTGTACACGACATTTTTTTTTATTTATCTAATTATATAATAATTCAGAGGACGTATAGTTGTTCCTTTTTTGCAAATATATAGTCATAAGTATTTAATTATGCATATCATTGGCAAGTTCGAGGATGGGAAAATTAAACTGTATCTCGTTTTAAAATAATATACCTGCATTATTACACGTACATAATTAATATACGAACTAAAGAAAGGAAATTAAATTCTCATTCATGAACAACCTACTAAATTGATTGTTAATTTTGTAAATCTGATTATTTTTGGTTAAAATATTAAAATCATGAACTACTTGACCGCATATTTCGTCGCTTCTCGGAAATCACCTGATAGTAATGTTGCGCAATCTATTATTCTCAACATTTTACATAACGCCGTGACAAAATATAAAATTTTCAAAGCATTACATAGAGCAAAACGAAGAGTGAAAGTAGAGATTATTAACTTATTTGTGGTATATTCAATGAAATTCTTGTGCTATAATCTTGTTTGGCTGTAGTAACCATAAGGTTTTCATACGTTATTATTCTGACTTGAATATATTATTATAATATATTTAGTCTTTTTAGAAGAAGTTGCAGAATTTTTCTTCCCTACCCTCTATCTTTGCAATGATTTTCAAACCAGATCAAATTGACAGAAGAAAAAAAGCGGTTTTTTTCCTATTCAATCGGCTATCATTTAATTTATGTTATAAACTTAAGAAGCAATATTTTAGTGGTGAAATACGTTTAAATGTGTTATCTTAACCACATTACATAAGCAAATTTACATGAAACATATCCGTTTTTATCTTTATACTGAGTAGTTATTTTTCACACGATTCTTAATAGGGGACATCATAGCGTCACATTGTTAATGTATGTTTAAAGATAGTTTACATGAGTATTATGACCTTCAATCGTATTTAACATTTATCATAAGATTTAACATCTTTTTCAACCCAACATAAATATATATTTATGGTTAGTAGGACTGTAGGTAGATATATTTTTTTATTTCATTTCATTTTTTTGTTACATGTAGGTTTTTATTTCATGCTATGAATCATGTTATCAATAGGTGCTAAATCTATTAATATATATTTGACTTCATTACAAATTAATATTGCTTTTTGAAGCTTGTTTTAACAAGATATATTTGGTTTAAAAGAATTCAAAAATAATATATTAAAAATGTATAGATTTATTAATCGATACTATTTGTTTATAACTTGTAATCGTTCCTTAGCGCGAATTAAAAGTTACAAGAACTAGTTGATATTTCCGTGATCATCCAGTTCGCGATGTCGAAATACTGGTTCCATTATGTAAAAATAATCAAATCTCATAACAAAGTAGGCGTACGACTTTTGGACATCGCGTTGTATAATATTCTGTAATTAAATCTTCATAATCAATATTTATTTTGATTGATTTGTAAAATTAAGTAAGCATTTTATAAGAGTAATAATGGAAAGAAAATATTATTAGAAATATATTGACAATAATAATTGCAGTCATAATACTGTCATGCATTCTGAAGTCAACACCT
Source organism: Cecropterus confusis (assembly GCA_018251515.1). Taxonomy (NCBI): domain Eukaryota; kingdom Metazoa; phylum Arthropoda; class Insecta; order Lepidoptera; family Hesperiidae; genus Cecropterus; species Cecropterus confusis. The sequence continues at coordinate 7,154 of DWTU01001605.1, read as the reverse complement.
CCTATTACGATTATCACTTTTATGGGGTGCTCATATATCCTGTTACTATACTTGTACTTCACATCAAATATTTTTAATTGTTACAATTAATAAATTAATCTTAACATTATCCAGTTGAACTTAAGTGATGATCAAAGTCTATGGGTATCTGAAACGAGAATAGAACAAGGGTTCTACAGGAAGTAGTAGCTTGATTATGGGACATTCTAGTCCTATACAGGCAAATCTACCTTGCACCCCTTGAGGAAAAAAAATCTCGAATACTGATTAAGTTTCAGTTAAGACTACTTGACGAGGTCAGTCAACCAATGGAATGAATTTGTTCTTCCATTAAGGAGATTTTTATTTGAATGTAGGATATGCCGCAACTCTTCTGACCTTTTTGAGTTATGGCAGAAAATTGTCAGAAAACCAACGTGTTTGTGAGTTCTATATAATTTTCTCACAGTTAAAACCTACTAAGTTTTCTTTATACAGTGTGGAAGCCTCAATATTCTGAGAGAAGCCTTGTTCAGCTATGTGACAGTTCTAGGTCTGGTAATAATGGTAATGATTACTTTGATTATGGAAATACGGTAGTCACAATAGCATAGAGTAGACGCGAATCTTTTTTACTATTTCTATTTTATAGAAATAGTAAAAGTACCTATATAATTATTCCTTAAATATTAATAATAGATAAGTCATAGATGAAAATAGGCACTATCTATCTTCCATCTTAGCCTCCTTCAAGTAATATGTCGGCTAGTTAGATTAAAATCTGCTTATATGCGGTTTTGAAGTGTGGATATATAAAACATCATCTACGTATTTAATAATATCATTTTAATTTATATAAATCTTTTTACAACTTTAAATACTTTGAATAATATGAAACTTGAATACATCTGTCATTAAAAGTATTTGAAAGGTATTCATAATGTTCTATTAAGATATCCATGTCCGGATTATTACTTTAATTATTATTTCTTATTTATCTTAATTGCATTAAAATGGGCTATTTCGTTACGCTCAATAAAACTTATTGTGTCTTATTCACTTTCGTCTTTTTGGTTTTTAGTTTAGCTTAGTTGACCTTTAACTGACACAAACAAGACTCAGGTATGTAAAATGCAAATATTGGACGGACCATAGCTTCTACGCTGAATCTTTAGCTAAATTTATTCACAACAAAAATCGTCCACGACCGTCTATAAATGAATTATATTTGAAAATAATGTATTTATTTTATGTATGTTTTAATATAACAACTAGTACTCTAATCGTAACCTTATGCATAGAAGTGTGCTCTGCGTTTTGGTTGCGGTCTTAATACTACTATTATTCTAACTTAATAACATTTACCAAAGATGCCATTCTACAACTATAATTAAGTCGTGTCAGGCAGCATAAAATATTACACGAATAGATTAACAAATCTCAAAGTAAGACTCAAGAACTAATCCTTCAATACTCTTCTTAGATTAAAAATAAAATATAAAGGATCACTTTGCAATCGATGGAAAAATGTACATAATCTTAAGACAATACAAGAATGTTTCCTTTTTTAGTTTATACAGTAGATAAATTTTATAATTATCTATGTATAACATATATGAAGTCTACAGAACCATGGTTGGACCATGATCCGATTCTTCTCATTTAGAATGGAAACGTGTTCTCATCTTTGCCTTTGATTATAATTTGAGAAGGGATGCTGCGTATACTTTTATGATTGACAGTGCGAGGACGATTTCATATCAATGAATATCGAGGTATAACATAATAGGTAAGTGTCTCACCACATCCAAAAGCCGCGATCAATAGCACGAATTGCACTCTCGTCATCGTGTGGTGTGTACGTCCGCGTGGTGAACCGAGCCCGACAGCACTGGAGCGCGCGCCGCCGCCCAGCGGCCGCCACGGCGATCCTTTGCCCAATTCATACCCAACGCCGCTGGACCCTTACTTTCGATGTGACAATATTTAAGCAATGATATAGTATTAAACGCGGCTTATTCACAAATTTGTTTAATATAATAGTCGCTTTCTGACAAAGAAGAAAAGAAAATAAAAGTAATTACAATCGGTCCAGTTCAGTCTCTCTCTCTGTCTCCAGTCCAATCTATGAGATAATTGTCATCATGTCATATAAAAGTATATTTAGGTTAAATACTGTCCTTTTCAGGTCAATTATTAGCAAAATTTTAACATTAAGATAATATATATGATGATATACATATACACGTACGGTAAAACAAATTTATTTTAAAATATTTACAAATATAATTACATCCAACTTCGAATTCGTAAAGATTACTCTAGCTTTCAGAATTAAATAGAGATCCTATCTCTAAATCATTATTTTACGTATACTTATATAAAACAAATACGTTTTTCCTACACAAAAAATATATTTTATATACTATATATACTTATACTATAAATATGGCTCATGTCAATGTAGAGTTCGAGTCGTTCGAGTGACTGTTACGAAAACGGCCATACACCTCAGACAGCGTGCTTTGTGTGACAATATCTCACTCGAATGTGTGTTACCGAGACGCATATGTCACCTTAGCTACATCAATATTGATACTGAAAATAACACCTTTTATGTAATTAGCTTTCTCTGCGATGAACAAATTTGGAATAGGTGGAATCATGCAGACTACTAGTATTTAAAGCGTGTAAATACTTGATTATTTTAAGCTACGTATTCAATACTACATGTACCTTATGCTTTTGTTATCTTATTATTATTTTTTCATTTAAAATTAACCGGGTTTCATATAGTTTATTAATTATTATTATCTGATTTTCAGTGATATTTGTAATTGTTATAGCTATAGCTCAACACAGAAGAAAAAGAAGGGAATGCGGTATCATTCAAGTGAATGGCACTGAAGTAGCATCCGTTATCCGCCTCAAATAAGAGCTACTTAGGCTTAGTTGAGTCATTTAATGTCATTTAAGAAGAAGAAGGTAATGCGGCATAATTTAAGTGAATGGCACTGAAGTGGCATCCTTTATACTCTTCAAATGAGAGCTACTTAGGTTTAGTTGAGTCATTTAGTGTCATTTAAGAAGAAGAAGGGAATGCGGCATCACTTAAGTGAATGGCACTAATGTGCCATCCGTTATTCTCTTCAAATAAGAGCTACTTAGGATTAGTGGAGTCATTTAATGTCATTTAAAAATAAGAAGGGAATGCGGCATCACTTAAGTGAATGACACTGAAGTGGCATCCGTTATCCTCTTCAAATGAGAGCTACTTCGGCTTAGTTGAGTCATTTAATATCACATCACATATCAGCTGAGTGCACGACGTGAAGCATGTTTATTACAATTAATATATCAAGTATATTAGCCCACTAATTCATTATTCAATCCAATCTTATTGTAAGTTCATGTTTTGTATTCAGGTTTTGATTATAGTATCGCTAGAATCTGTTCAAGCATAGATTACGTTTCCAGTAGATTCTACTTATCTTTTTTAATCCTTTTTTCGGTTACATGTGTAAGAAAAAATGTTATATGACACCAAATATTACATCAAAAACTGTATAGGTTTAAAAATAGTTTACCATATCAAAACTTATCTAAGCTAACAAAGATTCGAGCACAGCGATATTAAAGCCGGCTTCACAACTTGTGCAACCAGTACTTAGTATAATCTCCAATTGGCCCAATTAATGAACGATACAGACATTCAAAGTTATTTGAATATGTCAAATGAATGAAGGTATACGTATACAAAGATTTCAGCATTGCAATATTGTGCACTAACCGAACTGGCTCTTAAATTAACGCAAGTGCTTCTTGCGTAAACCGTTGAACGTATTTAGGAAACCTGTAATTGGTTCAACTCAGGTATTGCTCTTTAAGGTATTATTTTAACTCGTGCGTATTGTGTCCTAAGCGTTTATATATTTTGAAATGAAATGTCAATCACAAATGGTTCGTTACATTTTTTTACACTACCACCGGATCGGAAAATGACCTCAAATGAGAAGGTCCGGCAAAAATGTCAGCAGGTTTGTCTTTTTTCTTTGTTATTTATTTGTATAACTTACTACTTTTTTAGATCCAGTATCTTGATTCATATTTGTGAAAGCATATACAGCCATAGCAGACATATTTATTTGAACAAATATAAAATTGTGCTTTAAAATATATGGAAATGTATGAAGATCAAGAAAGAACGTCTATGGTCTTTTGGTAGATAGTTGAATATTTAAACAACTGAGAGTTCAAAGTGTATTTATTGCCTTGACTAAACAATATATCTGCAACTTCTCTCAGTCGACTGGTCCATAAGCGAAACTAGAAAACGAGTACATAAATCGATAAGGATTGTATTGACTGTATGGGCATTAACGTTGATTATTCTGTTTGATGTTGATAAAATTTTGCAGGCACAAAACTCGAATACACTCTGTGATCGATATAACTGTTGTATATATACAATAGGTGTAAGTAACGAAAATTTATTTTTTATAGTTGAAAAAACATGGCTAATTTTATTAGTGTGGAAACTAGTGCATTGCCTATATTTCTTTTTATTAAAATAACCAGCTTATGTTAGTTATGATTAATTTCGATTTGTAGAGTACAATTGTAAAATTGTACAATACTTCACAATTAAATACATCATATATTTATAACATATAAAATATGAAAACATTTATAATACCGAAATATCTGTTGACAATTGAGAAAAAAATAAGTTAAGACTAAGTATATTAATCAATAACATTATTTAAAATGCCTTCTTCAAAAATTAACTAATAGATATAGATACATAAGATCAATTAACTTATCATTTTTGTTAACTATATATTGTTATATCATATGCTGACCGTGAAAGTTAAAGAAACACCCCACGCTTAATTACGATAAATAGTTACTTATCGCTCTATTTTTAACTTATAGAAAATTATTTAAAATTTTTTAGTTCAGCTAGTTACAAAAGCGTGTATTTTTTATTATTTTTTTAAACTATTTTTTATTACACTTACACACTACAATATGATGTCCTGTTCATTAATCAATTTTCTCGCTTAGTTTATGTATGGATAATCTGCAGATTATCTTATTTCCGGCTTTCCGTCTTAATAGCCCTAATGTATAAATTTGCAAAGATTTCAGCACGATTGCACCGTAGTACTAACCGGCTCTTACATCGACATCTTACGCAACTCGCTACAATTATTGTCTGTAATTGGTCCGCAATCGGGCATAAACGGCCATGCGCGATTTGTTTGTTTTCTTTCAAAAATATTATTCACGTTCGTTGGCATAAAATCATTTATACTAGTATATGAATGAATGTTTTATTGAATTCTACAAAGTATTTGCTTTACAATCAATATGTAAAGTGTTTTCGAGACTCTCTATAAGTAGTAAGTCTATAAGCAATAATATTTTTTATGAGCGACGATAATTTAAAGAAATCGATTTATTTCTCTTAATTTTTAAAGGAGTCACCACTTTTGAGCATAAACTTCGAATATTATTTCAATTTATTCATGCTTAGTTGCATGAAACCCATTCGCAATTAACAGAGAATGCTAAATTAATTTTCACGGAACTTTCACTCTGAGACATTTTTGACTTTTCACTTTGATTAAATGCAGACGTCCATCGGCAGCAGTGTCCACGTAATGTAAAGTGAAATGCATGAAAAGCACCTTCAACCTTAAAAAAATCAAGTTTTAGCTTACATTGATAGTATATAATTATTCTTTCCCATGTTTTGTGTAGACTTATCAATCGTAATATATACAGAGGTGAAAGCTTAATGTCGGTGCCCTTGACTTCCAAGTAAGTGTAACATTCGAATACAAATCAGCTGTTTGGTATATTGTTCAAGTAACAAAATTTACCATGCCTAAAATTGTAATACTTGCAAATCCTGATCTACATAATAATGAGATGTTGTAAAATGAAAATTCCAGAATAATATGAGAAATACCACATTGAAAAATAATTGGATCCAGTTACTATTTACTTTAAATGTCATGTCCAAAACGATAATAAGCTTTAAGATAAATTCCCATTCCTACCAAAAGTAACAAATAGACATCTAAAAAAACACACTCGTATCAATTTTATATACAAACCTTGATGATTGCTATCATTCTTATCTATCATCATAGTTCATTGTTTCATGAATACAATAGACGTTTAACATCGTAATAAGCCAAATAAATCCAATTGTGATAAAGTGACTATTGTTACATTCAAATATCTCTCAATCTTCCTGATATTGTATTATTCCTCTCTGACGAGTATATCTCTTTAGAGAGATAAAGGTAGAGATTCATGAAAAATTAGCTAAGTTTATGCAAAATGTATATTAGTTTGATGAGTTTTTCATTCATTCGAAAATAGTATTCGTAGTTTGATTGTGAAGGCACCGTTAATGCAAGTGTTTGAAGAACATGATTGAGTAGAAACGTGTGCACTACGCGTTCTAGCTTAATTTCCAGGGGAAGCAATACATCTGTAACAGAACTCATATAGAACTCTAATGTTACTAGAAATTAATTAAAAGTTGACCTTGTAGAGCAGTAACTTAATATCAGGTCAACTACACGCTACATCAACGTTATAAAAAGTTACTTAGCATAAACTCTATGTACACATTAATAAAAAAATAAAATCTAATTTAAAAAATGAAACAGGTATCTTAATTACTTTCGAGACTAATGATACTTGAATCAAATTAGTTATGCATGCATGTTGCATTATGTGTATCTAACGAACAAGTTTACATGTCAGGCTTGACGAGTTGTTGGCACGTGTAATGCTTTGTTAACACACAGTATTATAATATTTTATTTTAGGTTTACTGTATGTGAGAGGTCATTTCGAAAAGTACCATATACGTACTGGTAATAATTACTGTTGGTATAGTGAGCTGTGATAGCCCAATAGTTGAAACTCGGCCTCTAAATCGAGGGTCCGGGGTTCGAATCCCAGGCATGCACCACTGATTTTTGTAAAACTATGTGTGTATTGGAAGGTAATTTTCACTGCTTTGCGGTGAAGGAAAACATAATGAGGAAACCTACTCATTCTTTAAAAAGATCTTAAAAGGTGTGTCAAGATTATCAATTCGCGCTTGGCCAGCGCGGTGGACTATGGCCTGAAACTCTCTCAGTCTGAGG
>DWTU01001604.1:0-12882 GCA_018251515.1 Cecropterus confusis | reverse complement strand
ATTAGTATTTTCTTAAGACGTTGTCACGTTCAACTATCGTCTGTAAACCGACTTTACAGACAACCGATTTTTTTTTAACAAAAAATAGTAACCGATGTCTATACCACAAAAAAGAAAAAAATATATGTTTGCTTCTTACATACACAGTTCATAGTACATAGCTCTGAAGTCGGCGCTTATATACTTGTATCACATAGATTCGTCGTTTTAATCTAACAAAATATGTTGAACGCCGACTTCGGGACTATGTACTATGTAATGTGTATATAAGAAACCAATATATATTTAAATTACTTTTTTTTGTGGTATACAAGTCGGTTTCTATTTTTTTTCTTTTTTATAACCTTCAAGTAAGTATAGTACGTATTTTTTATTAATAGTTGCAACTGCATTTTTTGACCATTGTCAAGATTTTTATTCAAAAGCATTCATCCAGCTTCACATTTAAAATAACTTATTACTAATTGGTAAAAAACCGTTGATGAACTTTTCCTTCCCATGTCTGATCGATTACTACACTAAAGTCGAATGTCATCAATTTTTGAAGTTACACTGTTCATTGTATCCCTACTAACATTATAAATGCGAATGTAAGTTTGTTTGTTACGCTTTCGCGCCAAAACTACTCAACTGACTATCATCAAAATTTGTTCACATATTCTTAGAGGTGTAAGAAAAAACATTGGATATTAATAAAAAATATTGGATCACACTGATTGTTTGTCGAAAAATTTGAAAACGCGAGCGAAGCTGCGGGTAAAAGCTAGTATAATATATTATTATGTAATATTTTCTTTCGTTTTATTGACAAAAGTGTGAAGTTGCTAGAGTGCATAAAAATATTCTAGTAATACGACTAAAATGTATAAATTCTTACATGCATGCATAAGTAAACACTCGTATTTTTTTAAGTTACCATAAATGTATTAAAGGATATAAATGTGAATAGTTGCCTATACGAGTGCGCGAAATTAAAAACGTTCAGTAAATATTTTCTAGGGTTGGGTTCTTTGAATGAAATTGTATACCGATATGATGGGCGTAGCATTGAAAGTGATGTTTAAATAGGCCTCTAATACCACCAATATTGAAATATCTGCGACAATATTCAGTCGGGAAGCGGTGATCCGCTTTTATTAAAACACCGTTTTACATGAGAAACGCCAGAAAAAATATTGTCTGGGGAACGATACCGTTAAACTGTATTCAGATGTGTCAAGTGCGCGGCAAAAGGCATACGATATTGCTCGGCTTTGTATAAACCTCATAGTAGTTTGTGATTTATGACTTTCCGCTGATACATTGAATATAGCAATAGAATTTTTTTATACCTATAAAATGGATAGGTTGTAAGATGGATTGATTCATCCTATAGTTTCAAAATGTCGATGACCCAAAGTTTTAAGAATATACAAAAAAGGACGGTAGAAAGCTGAACTGATATGTTTTGAAGAGATTTTTGCTTAACAATTCTGGTATAGGAAACATGTAAGTTTAAAAATATATATACCAGTTAACATCGCGTCCTTAAATTGACAATGTTAAATTTCGATTAATGTTTCGAAAAGTCATGCTTTGTCTCTGTGAACGCTAACGAACGCAAATCAAAACCTCCAATATGGGAAATAAAGTTACAACCTATATTACAATTGACTTGATGTATCAACATGTACGAGTATGATGCACTACAACGCTCAAGGCCTCATGCCACAGGCGCAATGCAAGTTAACAACAACGAGCGCTCGGTCTTATACCGATATTGACATATTTTCAGTTGAGATGTTCCGATACCCATAAGGTATCGATAGTTACTCATTTAAGTAGTACTTAAATTGTTATCATACTACTCATATGAGTACCCTTAAAGTATCGATACTTACTTATACCGCTACATTTTATTTTTATGTTAATGGCACTAAAATAAAAAGAGAAAAATTTCTTGACAGTGATAGATGTTTAAAAAGTTTTAAAATAATAGCCACAGATTTATTCATTACGAGTAAAGGTATGTTCCTTGTTTGTGACATTTTGCCACCCGCTTTGAAAAATAAGTACTCGCTTGGAACTAATGCTGCAACAATTAAATGTTTTAGAGCAAACTTATACAACCAGGCAAATATTAATTTCATTGCATCCCATTCATTTTCATAGTCTGACTTATTGACTTTTGTTAAATAACATTCATACAGTCCGATCGATAGTAGTTACTATCGCAAGATTTATATCGATGCCAAAAGTATCGAAACAAATGTATCAAGTACATAGTCGTATTTACTTGTATCGGAATGTTCCTAATTTTCAGGATATTGGTGCTTTATACTTCTTTCTATATGTCAAGCAGTTGTTCACGGCTTGGTTGTATAACAATACATATGAATCAATAACTGTCATGACATGGCATAAGGCGATTAAAACTACTTGAATTAGGTCATTAAGGTATTAAGTGATGCTGTTATGTACGATGCAGGAAGAGAAGCTAGGGAGCTGAAACTTATGCATAAGTCTATTAGTAATATGGCAAAATTTATGAAAAAAAGTGCGGATTGCTTAGGTCCCCTAAGCGCTCCGCACTCTCCCGAAAAATGTAAAAGGAAATATTATCAATTTTGGAAGACCTTTTTTTCGTCATCAAATTCATTGCGAGCCTACTTTCGGCGGGTCAAGCTAAACGAAGATCCTGGAGCCAGAGTGGATGTTATTCGAACTGGAGAGGGATAAAAGAGTTTTGTTCTCTTCTGTCTTCTGTTTAATGTCTTAGTTGGCGGAAAAAAATTCGGAGTCTATTCTTTAGTTGATATTAATTACTTTACGATACTTTTAGTAGAACGTACTCATTATACGTTAACCAAATAACACTCATTACATAAACAGACAGGAAATATAGTGCCTAGGTTTAGGACGACCACTAAATGTTACTTAGGGTGAATACATAATTTTTCCAGAAAGGCGGGAATGATTCCTTTTATGTTGCTTCGTAACAAGTATTAATGGTCTCGGTCGAGCCACCTTTCTAGAGTCTCCGTCATTGCGAGCAATTAGGACACCCTCGTTTCATAAATTGTTCAGGATATGATTAATACCTTTTTTATTATGTACGTACCAACTTAACTGTGAGATTAGAATGAAATTCGCCCTCATAATATCTTTTGGTATACTGCCAAATTGAAGTTTATCTCCCTTTAATAGGCAAATTTACATGACTGTAAGAGGATTTATGGAGGCAATAATTGATATGTATATATATACATACACTTGAAACTTTATATTACGACCTGTAATGTTTAAAATGATGCGAATTATAGGGATTATTGGACTTTCCTTGCATTGGATCTTCGAACTTTAACCGGAGGGCCATAAAACATTCATTTCAAGCGTCCTTCGCTTAACGGTTTAACGTTAAGCGTTAAAAACAAATTAATGTGTCCGATCTTTTAAGGTCACGAAATTTTGCTGCAAATTGTATAAAAAATTACTGCAATTCGCTCAACGCAGTGCAGCACCAAAGTAATGGCGCTCGAAGCGAATAGTTCGTAGTCCTCGGGTAACGCTGCACTCGTTTTAAGGAAAGTGACAAATAAAGTTTTTTAACATTTTTGTCATGCTGGTGATTTACCTAATCATATAGTACGTAAAAGTGAGTTTGAAATTAGAATTTTATAACTCGTCTCATTTTAAATTCTATAATAATAAGCTTTACTATAACATAACAATAACTTACTTAACCTATGTACGTGTTTTAATTTTATTTAGTTCCTAATTATTAATTACGTTTAGTAAATTTATCCGTGTATACTGTCAAGTAAGAACCTGTGTTCTGATTTATGCGTCCTTTACCTAATTTCCTGTAATTTTAAGCCACTTGAAGACTGTAATAGCTCTTAATGACACCACGCCCATGTAATGATAATAATTGGGATCGCCTGCATACACACAACGTGAAATGTTACAAGTGATCACACATTAATTAGTGTTTACTCGAATATTGATTTGTAATTATTGAATAGTTGTTATAGAAGAGTTGTTTAAACTGTCGTTTTCTTTACAATTCTGATGTCAGTGGAGTATAAATATATATTTTTTTATAACAATGATTTTAAAGGTGATAGAGCGATTGTGGTTTGTTTCCTGGCTACCGCCACAACGCGATTATGCCCGTAGTCAGCAGTTGCCAGTTACATTGTGCATGTTCGCTTCTACATAAAAATATGAAATAACAATTTAGGACACAATATTAATGTTATAAACATATTCTGTTACTAAAATGTTAATAAAAACGGATTAATAGAATTTACTTAGAATGAAGGTACTGCATCGTGAGTTTTGCAAGGAAATTCTAAATTCATGTTTCGTTATACCAATTCCCGTTTTTGGAATAGCACCTTAAGTTCAAATGCTAAATGAAAAATAAAACCCCGAGCTCACGCTAAGTTTCCTAGAGCTCCTCTTTCAACTGCCTTGTTTCAGACGATAATGTTAACTGTGTATACTTACTGTTAAGCCAACTTTAGTAGGTACTCCGTTAACTATGAATCGTTTTCTTTGTCTCGCCTTATTTGGATTAAATGTATAATAGAGTACAATGAATTGTAAATAGGTAGTATCAATCGTAGTTCTTTACAGAGCTAGATAGACGCAAATCGACTTCATATCAGTAAATATTTTAAAATAATAATAATACTGATTTCAGATCGAGGGAGATATTATTATATTAAAGAAATATTTAATGTATATTTCATAATATAAATTAATAATAATTACAAAATTTATATCCGCGTTCCATTCATTGTCGAAAGCAATACTTACTTTAAGGCGATTTACAATTTTTATTTCGTATAATATATGTTATGAGCACGAATTATCTCATTGTTCCTGATTCAGGATAATAATCAATAATCTAGAGATAATTAGCCATTGCCAAATTTGTCATAATAAGGCAGAGATCTTTTTGATTTACTTACACTTTAAGCACAATGTAAGTACGTTATAGAGCTGGCCATAAAATTTTAAAGAGCAGTCTTGCATAGCTCCATAAAGCATAAGCGTGCCATTCTCACGATACAGTTAATATGTTAAGTGCTCATATTATGATGACAAGCATGCGTCGTTTGCCTGAATAATGAGTAATTTACTTTCGTCGGATTCATTTTTACAGGGAAATATATTGTTATTCATGGGTTATTATTTATATTAACCTTTTTGACGACCCACGTGGTGGAACGGTTACCATACCGGTCTGACATGCGGTGGGTCCTGGGTTCGATCCCCGGCCAGACAGACATCTGAATGATGTGTTTAGATTTTTGTTCTGGGTGTAGAAATTGAGTGTAGAAAGAGTTTTTTTCATGTTCAAATTTCAAAGTAGGCTTTAAATAGGTGGAATTGAGAAATTAATGTAGGTACTATAATACACTTAATAGTTAAATACAGTTTATTGATATTTGTCAATTGATAATTACAATCTACATTATTTTAAATGATTAAATCGGAGGTTTCCTATTGATAAAAAAAAAATAACCATTGTTCTAGCATATACGTGTGACCTAAACGTGTAACATATGTTTAAAGTTCAATTTGTTAAAGTAATAAAAACACAAATTTAAAAGGTAAATGACAATTTTATTGTCAGTACAGAAAAAAAATGGTTCGAATAAAAAACTTTACAAAACAACTATTTTTGTTTCCAACCAATTTTTTTACAATCAGTGAGTGAATGGAATGCTGAAGAGTTTATGTTCAGTCATTTTAAAATGTACAACAGAGAGGGAAGGAGTGATTATTTTAATGGTGGGAAGTCATAAAATGTTGGCGTTGCTTTCGTCATTAATGTGATGGACATGAAATTATTTTCTTTAATAAAATCTGTGTAAAAAGAAGGGAAAAGACATTCGCTTTAAGCATTTTGTAAATTGATATAGCATTTGAAGGAAATATTGGAAAAAGTAGGTTATTTAACTTTTACTCACCTAAATAATAATTTGCCTAATTATTGCACATTACAACATATATAAGTATAGATAAATGTTTTAGCTGGTTGTTATTTAAGAATTATTTCATTTATAGAAAATGTTTCCAAATGAATAATTCAAAGGTGGTAGACTCTGTGGTTCACCGTCTGAAGCACCACCGCCACACCAATTGCTGCTTAATAACAGCAGTGTTAAGCGTTGCTGTGTTCTGGTCTGTAGAGTGTGACAAGGGAGACATATCTATACGAGGCGTTCCACTTTAGTCCTCAGGGCAATGCATCTGTGCGTAACCTCAGGTAAGACTCTTGTCTTATCTGGGGGTGATTATAGGTATTCATGGGCGGCAGTTACCACTTACCATTAGGCATGCATGCTCGTTTGCTAATTCTGTATTTAATAAAAAAAAGAATATTAATTCAGGTTGTACATAATATTTAAAACAAGTATATTGCTTAAAAACTACACCTATTTACCCCAGAACACCGATGTAAATACATTTCCTATATTCTAATTATACCTGTTAACCTCTTTAAATGTTGGAAAATTATCTGTAAAATTTGCATAACATTGTATAGAACAAGAGATACGGCGTTGTCGTAAGGAAATCCTTATGTAGCGCCGTTGCCGCGCCCCGGCATTTTAAATTCGGTGCCGTACTATGTACAAACTCTAGATGTTCCTTGATAATTTTGTAGGATAATTACTATTCCCTTGAAAATAAAATTAAACTATGTACAAAATTATTTCATATCTTAAACCATTTTTGTCTGCGAATAAGTGATCTCTTAGAATAGAAGAGAGAACTAGGTTAATTTGAATTTCTAACTCACGTTTAGAGGTGTGTGCCTTAGATTTAAGCCCTAATCTTAAGTGGGGTTGACAAAATTCATTCTAGTAGTATTTAACAGCTTTTTATTTTAACGTTAACCCATTGCTATGTCACTGCTGGGTAAGCGTCGCATTTTAGAGCTAAATGGGGCCATAGTCCAGCTCGCCGACCAAGTGCAGATTGGTTGATTTTACGCTCTTTTTTTTTAAGAGCTCATAGGCACGAAAGTTCCTTCACGATGTTTTACTTCACCCTCGCACGTAACTTTGAAAACTCGGTGATGTGTCTGAGATTCGAAACTCAGATCTCTCGATTTTGAGGCCGTGTTTAAACTGCTATAACACTACTGTTTTGGATATTCCATGGAATTGTAGAATACAGAATATGCGTAATTATTTACGACTAGCTGAAGTACATACCCGTGCTTTGCTATAGAACATGGAAATATCCTAATCTTATTAGTTTATCCTATCTTATAATAGTGTATATTATCGAATTTAAAAGTAATCCATAAGTTGACTAGCTAAATAAGCTACATCCATGTAAAATTTCATGTAAAACGGACTAGTGGTGATTGAGTAAGCAAGTGTAGCGTGATTGAGTAACTAACAGACACACACCGTCTAATTTTTAAATTCTACTATAGTTCAGAAAGTTCCCTTAAAATACATATAAACAAGTTACGTGTATTACATTTGAAAGTCGAGAAGACAAATTCAGGAATCGTTGTCCGACGGGAATACAATAAAAGCCGCATTACAGCTCAGCGACAGCTCGCTTGAGATAAATCCTTGTAAACAAAATTGTAACTGTCATCGATATCGTACTTTACGATTGGAACGCTCTGAAGGCAACATGAAATTCAAATGGAACAAAATACGTCGTCGACCCTTTTCAAGCATAATTTTATCAATACAACCTACCAGGTACAGCCCGGTGACGCTAATCTTAAAGCGCAGCTCAAATCCTTATTAATTTTGTTTTTTAACTCAACTGTAGACATATTATTATTATACCTCTTTTATTCTTCCTCACGACTCCTTATTATTTTTATACCTTTTCTTTATGAGAGGTTATCGGCCATAAAAAACGAAATGTTTCTTGCTTGATTGAACCCTCGTGAGATGCGTATTTTATTTCCTTATAACTTAGCGACATATTGTGACACTTTCTTCGTATTAAATGTCGTTAAGGATTACTTTCGCACAAAAAATAAATTGTTAAGTGTACGGCTGTAGACGTGAGTCTAATAGTAGAGTATTTAATAAAGTTTCCTTCGTTGGCTGTAATATGGAAGTCGTAATTTTGACAAGGCTATACTTTATAATGCTAGCGTGATAAGTGGGTGCGATAAATTGATGGCTCATTTTATAATAAAGTGTACAGTGTTGCCAGGCGAAATAAGCTTGGTTTATGGCCAATATTGCGCAGCCTGATCTTGATGGCGGATAGAAAGTGTGATTTTGCATAAAATCAATGTTGAGACTTAGTGCATATTGCAAATTCAGTATTTATCGAGTTAGAAAGACCCTGTAGACTATTTTTAAGATTCTTGATAATGTGACGTCTTTTCATTAAAAGCTATTATTTATCTTGCAATGTTTTTATGTAAGTATATTTAGGTCAATTGTTGCAAGCTGAATTTAACCCATGTCTCAAGTCCGATTGAGCTGAAATTTGGAACACACCATTAGTTCTGATGACAATGTAATTATATATAATCAATATTGTTGTTACTCCTAAATAGCCGCCGCAACAAAATGAGAGATTACATATTTTGTACAACCCACCCAATATGGGTATCAAATGAAGGAGCTCAAATTATAGAATACAATACATTATGAAGAAAATTTAAATCCATGATGGCCGGCATTAAAAAAATAGAAGATTACACATTTTTGTATCAACCCATCCAATATGAATATCAACAAAACATAACGGACAACTAAAAAAAAAATAATATATACATACATACATTTTTAAAACAACCTTTTATTTAAATGCTGTGATAAGAACAAAATAAGCTTTGCAGAAGTCGAAACCGTTATTTTGATGCATTATACTATTTTATATTGTATAAAAAGTTGTCGCGTCATTTTCCTAATTAGATTGATTAAGATTCCAGATTTAATCTCGCCACAAGCTTTTATATGATATAAATTAGTATAATTAATAAAAGTGATGGTTTTGATTTTTTACACAGAACAGGTTTTAACAAAACATCTAGTTATAAGATGGAAAAGCTCTTTTTGGTTTGAGTGTTAGTCATATTTATTTTTGCCTCTAAATAGTGACGTAAATCCTCCGTACTTTGTATTAGAAGATATTATGGTTAGGCTAATAAGTAAAATAGTAAACTAAGCATTCAAATGAAGTATATAAGCTTTACACATATGTATCTAAATTTTTCATATTTAACGCACACCTATTAAAGTTAAAAAGGAAGGCTTAGAAGTAAAAATGTTTCCATAAAGAAACATGGTGTACGGGATTGCGCTCATTTTGTATCTTTTACGATTTCCGGGTATAAATTGGTGTGCGAAAAATTCTACCGTAATGCCGTTTTAAAGCTTCACCGAAAATATTTAAATGACTGCGCTTCAGACTTTAGGACCACCTAGAGCGCAATAGAGATCCAAAAAATAAATGAATATCTTGCCTCGGGAATATGATAGCGATGTTTGAGGCTGAATTTCATTCGCCGCGCGGCGGTTGTCATAGAGAAGTAGAGGTAAACAAAGAAACCAAAATAAATTATTTCTGGCAGTAGAGACTTTTATTGCTGTTTTCTGGTAGTATAAGCAAATTTATAGAGAACAGGGTGTTAATATAGGGGAGACTAGAGTCAATCACAGATGCGTTGCTAATCCCGAAGATTAAAATGGTCACCTCATATAAAAGTGAGCCGGTAACCACACTTTTCCACCGAAACGCAGAAACTGCTTTACGCTAGAAATAGGCGTAGCGGTTGTTCAAACATGTTTCGTCGTTAGACCATTACTGTTCCTGTTAGGCCCGGGTCTTAGAGTGGAAGGGATTTAAAATAATTATGGACTATAAAATCCCCGACGCTGAGCAAATGTAGATTGGTCTACCAATTTAAGAACACACAATTTTGAGTACTTTTTATTCATAATGTTTCCTATTATTGCTAAATTGCAAGGGCTTTCACTTTCAGAACCCCTGTTTAAAATGCCGAATTTCAAACCAATAGGATAAAATTCTCTTTTGAAGACAGAAAGAGAAAAAATACTTAAAAAGAGAATTAGAGACGTAAAACCAGGCAAGAAGCTACTATCGCTATTGCTAAGCGGCATTAAAAATTATTAGTATGAAATACATAATCTATTGGAAGTTATATGCATTATACGTTAATTCACGTAGATGTTTTTGGAACGAAGTTACTTAACACGGCTTACGGATAGTGCGATTTAGTATCGTCACGTAACGAAATGCCGTATGATATGCGTGTATCGAGCCCACTAGAAACAAATGAGTAGGCGAGTACGCAACTGGTTGCGCAACCCTCTCTCTCTCTCTATATCCCTGTCTCTTTTTAAAAGCTTTTATTTAACTTGCAATGTTTGTATGTAAGTATTCCCCCCATCATAACTTTGTTATCCCTCAGCATAAAGATATGAAATTTAGTGTGTTATATTATTTTATCATCCTAAAGGCCTGTGAATTTTGAAATTTAAGACAGTTATGTCCTGTAGTTTCTGAGATAATTGATTCTACAACTTGCTGATTTTACTATTGACTGATTCATCAAAGCATTCGGGCTGTACTTCATTAATCGTACAGATTGTCGGTTGAGTGGCGTCTTGGCTATCAGGTTTGTCCTGGCTGTCAGCGCTGCCAGCAGCGGCGCGCGCCGGCGTCTCCACACAGCGCGCAAAGACTAAGACAACGCAACACTCCCGGATTATGGGCTGCACCACGCAGTATTGTAACTAAATATGCAATCAACGCAAATTCTAGGCGTATACTCAGTCCATTGTACCTCACCATACCTAATACAAATAAACCGTTCAACCCGTTGATGTACCCCACGGTACATTAGCGGGTAGAACGGATAGACACCATATAATTTCATATACAGGTGCCTCATAAATTTATTCTGGATGCGCTTCAAATTACCATATATGACAGATCTGACGTGACATCTGATGATATGACAATTTTTTTTTTTCATGACAATTTCTTCACAGATTTTAATCCATAATAATAACAGGTACTCTAAAAAAATTGAATATACGACATTGAATCAATTTCCGATGACGAAACAAAATTATCGTTTCAGATATCTTCATCTGTATTTATAATGAAATGCCATTTGTGTTGAATGCGGCAAAACGTATCAATAGTAGGTAACTAGGAGAACATTTTTTTGATTCATGGGAATTAATTTAATTATAAAGTTGAAATATAATTTAGAAAGCTCTACTGTCAATTGAACCGTATGTTGTAAAATATTGATAGACTTACAAAAAATAAAATTTGTAATACGGTTTATCCATAGCGCTATTTGCTCTTGTTTACGAAAATGGCTCTTTTAACGTATTATCCTTCACAAATACTTGTTATTACGTTGTTCAGAGAAAGTTAATATGAACAATTAATGTCATTTCAGTAATATTCCAAATATTATTTTGTGACTACTCTATTTAATACAAGATTTGCTACGTAGTTTCAGTAACTAAGCGGGAAATAGAGTTAAGTGAAGCCTTATCCTACGGTTACCTGATTTTACCTCGTACAAAAAACAAGTTACACTCGTGCAACCTTTGCGTCCCATAAAAATACAAAAAGCGGTGCCTCCTTATTAAACACTCTGGGCATGGCAATGTTTGGCCTTGAGCGGTGTTCATAAATAATGCTTAAAGGTGAACTATTGTATGTATGATGAAAAAAATTGTCTTAGAAAAAAGTGAAGAGATCGTATGAAATCACTTCGTGTTAATAAGACCGTCAGATTAATATAATAACAGTCGCATTGAGTACCTTGTCCTATGTTGCAATGGGTTAAAATGTCGGCCTTATTAAGTATTGAGAAATCTACAATTGTATCAAATTCAATCCACTACTTTATTCTAAGTTACACACTCAACTAACTTTACTTTTCATTACGAGACATAACTGAGTTGTTATTATGTGCGTTGAATTAAATGTCTTAACAATTGCTTGTATGTTATCCTTTCGTTCAGATTTAACTTTGCAGATTTACATATTTTGGTTTGGCAAGTCTATTGACGTAGACACATTTAAAAAAGTAGCCAAATTAAAAAATAAATCAGCAAAATTCGACTGTTTTTTATATGAATCTGAAGGGCTCATTTACACGAAGTGTTTTCGATAGGATATTTGTTTATTGCACATGTGATTTGACTATTTACAATTTATAATACTGTTTAAATTATAAGGAGACAATAGTAAATTCACGTGTTTAGAACTTCATTCCTGACGGGCGTCTCCGGAACACACACATCATCTTTTTTATATGAAAAACCACGACGTTCTTCAGATTATTAAATAACACAGCTATATTTAAAGTCGTTTCTCACCTAGTTCTTGCTGAAAGTGCATTATATCGTTTGTACGATGCGCTGCCTAGGTATCGTCCTGTCCATTATTTTATGCAAAGTAAGCTACTCCTACTAAATGTGTTATAATTTTGGAAACAATGGACCTTTGTTGTTCTGCGTCATCTCATATTTTCCAGGAACTGGCTTGCGGATAATAAGATTAAGATACCAATAAGATAAGGAGTTAGTTTGTTGTTGGCGCTCGAAGTATATCAAGATGTACCGGTCCTCTTTAATTGTTTATAGTTTTGTTTCATTCAAATGTGTGATAAACTATGGTAAATAAGATAAGCGATGATTATATACACTTAAAGACTAGAAAAAAAGTTGTCTATAAAGTCGGATTACGGACGAAAATTTTACATGGTAACGGCATCAGTAAACATTGTTGAAAATTTACATACTTAAATTGAATTATTATCACTGAATTATCATTACTTTGTATTATATAATATAATAAAGGAGTTAATGAAAATTACATTTTTTTCGATAAATTAACATT
>DWTU01001603.1:0-12883 GCA_018251515.1 Cecropterus confusis | reverse complement strand
GAATGGTTGAAACTCGACCTCTCAGTCGAGGGCCCGGGGTTTTGAATCCCAGGCACCACTGATTTTTACCCGACTGCGTCAGAAGGAGGGTAAGGTTTTTCGTTAGTTCGAATGTATGTATGAGTGTATGTATATGTAAGTTTGTATGTTTGTTTGTATGTATGTCATGTCCATTTCTTTCTCATATCACGCGCTAAAGCCAAAACGGCTTGACGGATTGTGAGGGACATGTCATTAGAATCGTCTCAGTTTAAAGAGTGAAATAGGTTATATAATTAAAAAAATGGCATGACGACTTGCCATCACGACGATATGGGTAATTTAAAAGCTAGTAAACAGACCTTTCTATATGTATGCTGCTATACCATACCATATACCTACTGATGTATGAGCGAAATGGTCGAAAACGTAAACGGGGAACGTTTCGAGGAATCTAATAGGTTATAAAGATCTACCTAAATAGATAAGCCGTAGATATAGTTTTCGGTGGACGTGCTTATTACAGACGTGATAGGTTTCTGTTGCATGATGCACGTAAGGGGATGAAGCGGGAAGAATATTTAGTAAAAACCATATACTTCATTGTACCCAGTGATATAAAAAACAATACAGTGGATTCCATATGTTTAATTTAAATACAAAAAGCGGTCTTATCTTTGAACAGCAGTTATTACAGACAACCTTACGTTGCGGTTTTTAATAATCTAAACTGGGCGAGAACCTGCGAATCTACTCGCATTTAAAATAATTTATAAGAACTACGTCGTTTTTGCTTTTGGTGTACCTATAGCTCTATTATAACAATATATGCCAGTTTACTAATTAAATAATGTATCAGTGACCAGGTAAATAACAAACATGAAACCGCCTAAATCTTATAGTTTGCGCCTACAGGATCAGTCTTGGGATAGGCGCGTAAAAAGCCGAGGCGCAATGTATGCCAATTCGTCCGGACCGGACCGGACACTGCTGGACGTGCCTTTGGAATAGAGACAGCAAAACAGATTGTGAATAAAATAAATTTACATGAATTTTATTCTGGAGCGTTAGGAGAGGTTGTTGTCTATTTTAAGAACAGTGGTGGGATTCTTCATCGTTTCACTGAAGCGGTATCATCGCCAACTCGTAAATTTAGTACAAACCTGCATTCTTTTTTTTAATCGACTACGCAGAACGAGAATGTTTTGTTTTGCAATCTTACGAATCTTTGGTACGTCCTTCGGTATAGATTTTGTCATACATACCATATATATTTTATTACTATATATAAGTTGACGCCTGGCAGATGTGAAACATCGTGTACGTACAAGTAATATGCATAAAAAACAAGATTGCGGCTGGAATTAAATATAACATAATGAAAATAACGCCACCTATGAACAGTACCCCGCTCTAAGTTGAACTAACATGCAGCCCGCTTAGTTTTGATCGATACTCAATAGCTCTGAAAATGTGTAACAGATGGCGCTATAATAAATACGGTATGTCAATCGCCACGCGAATAATTAGGTTTACGTGAGCCTATAGATGTTTCACATCAAAAATATTTATAAATACCCAGTACTGAAATACACTAAACATAATAAAGCTTATCTGCTGTCTGTACGTTCACCGTGACCGGCGTGCGAATCAGCGTCCAGTTTCAATTTGCCCTCGCCTCCTGCACTGCATCCGGACTTGCTATTTCGCAACTTAGCCCCTTTAAACACTTGCTACCTTTTCTTATTTTACTGATTGAAATATTTTAGGTATATTTCGCGGAAAACTTTTTTTATAGTAATCGTATTATTTAATATCGTCTGATTAATTTTATGTGGTGATTAAATAGTTGTCAGAAGATCTTCCTCACTTTAATAAAGAACAAATAAATAAACATTTTCTACACTCATAGTCCCACAGTAGGATTTTCTCCTGTGTCCTGGGTGCCATACGAATACACAAACACCCAGACTCAGAACAGAAATCGAAACAATCGGTATGGTGACTGCTCCGCCACGCGGGTCGGCAACAATCGTCTAGTTCTGTAGTTACCTACTCTTTATTTTATATAAATAACCTTAACTACATTGACTGCTATCGTAAAAGGTATCTACTATTATTGCCGTACCAACAAGTTCTGCCTACTTTATATTACCTTTATGCTTTGTATATTACCTACTATAAAAACTCTTTTCTTCTGCCTTTGATGAAACATGTCAAACAATAGATTTAAACTTTCCGAATACTTTTGGGGGTAATTGAGATAGATTTATCTTTTATAAGAATTAGAGATCTTTTATATTATGTCTTATAAGAGTTCATAAATAAAAACATTTCGAATAAATAATATTGAAAGTAAAACATTCTGTATTTTCTTCTAACAAAACAATAAATTTTCATCTTGTCCTTGCTCTCAAAACTCAATTATATATCAAACCAAAAGAGTTTTTAATCAGTGTAAAGAATATAAATTGAGGTCGCCACAGATTAAAGTAGCAAACAAGCATGCTGCTAACCACCTAATGTGATGATAAGTAGCGCCTGCCTTGCCATTGACATCTGTAAGCAACTTTACGCAGAATAGTGGTTTTATCTGAAGTCTATTGCAGATGTTGCTAGTCTCGAGGATTAGGTTGGTCGCATCACAGGAAAGTGGGCCTGGAGCCTCACCCTTCACCTGAGACGCAAGAACTGCTTCATGCTAGAAATAGGTGGCGGTGGTACCTTCCCGGTCGAACTATGCTCGTTCAACCTTAAAATGTTGCTTTGAAGGTGCCAAGAATAGAAGTATTTTGTTATTATTTATTGTTATTGTTAGTATTTTGTTATTATTTTTCTATTATTTACCAAGAATAGAGATAGCGCTACTTTGTTCTGGTCTGAAGGGTGCGGTAATGGAGGTATATTTATCCGTAGCATTCCTAATTAATCTTCTCGTGTAGCATGGCATCTTAGCCGCCGTCAATTTAGATGTTTTCATGAGTTGATTATATTATAGATGCAATTAGCTGGAAAATAGACATCTAATGCACTGCATGCTCGTTTGCTATCACCTCATTATGAAAAACTAAAAGCTTTCCAAAAAATCAAATACCATTTGCTAAAACTACGATTTTACAAGTATACAAGCTGAGCTGAGAAAAATGTAACTTGACATACATGCAGCCGAAATTGTACATATCATACAATTTTAACATTATAACATTGTTTTAGAGAATACTGATAATGAAAACTGACATTAGCGGCAGCGAAGGTGGCAGCGTAAGCATAGAGCGCGCGCGGTTTTAATTTTTGTGTGCAACCCTAACTACATTTACTGAAATAGAAGTAGCCTACGTTACACCTTATGACATCAGATATCCGCCGGTCAAAGTACCGTCAAAATCGGTTCAGCGGTATCAGAGATTACCCGGAACAAACAAACAGAAAGGCAGACAAAGTTTTAGTAATTCATGTTTTGTTATCAGTATCGTATATACATCATGCATTTGGTAAAAAGCATATGGATGGTTGGATTTTTTGTCATATGTATGAATTTTGAAATTAGAAACAGACACTTTAGTTTTATTTATATGTATAGATTAATTCGCGCGATATATGGAAACCTTTATATACAAATTATTCCTGGAACAGCTAAATGGAATTTGAGAAGGATACAGAAAGGCCGGGGTAAATAGTTGAGAGCCATAACGTAAACTAAAATTATTTGATGTCATTTGCGACAGATTATCCAAAAGAACATGAAACATAATCATAACAAATAATCGAAATAACATGAAACACACTAACGAACAAAGTCAAAACCTATATATTCACGTATATAATTTTTAAACTCATCGATTTTTATGGAAACGTTAAGATCCTATTTAACCCCGTTTGTTGTGATCCGTTGTAAATGAGCAATGTGAAATAAATTTCGAAAATTTGTCCCCTAAAGGGATAAAATTGATGGAAACATTGTTTGAAAATGTCGATAATGAAGTTAGGCTTATGAAAATACATATTTAGCTTTATGGTTAAAATGAAACATCTTTTTCGCCGTTGTAATTCTTAGAATGGCGAAAAGTGAAATGTTTTTTTAAATCAGTTATTCTTAAAGTAAACATGTACCACCCATCAAACATGGATCTTTCTTTTATAAGATTTTAGAGAATTTCACCCCGAAACATCCGTACTTAACGTTACGGACTTAAACATTTTGTATGGAAGCCCGTCAGTTTTGGTTTTTGAAGATACGAACGTAAAATTTTAGAAATAAATTCTTAAATATAAAGGGGCAAAGTGCTAGTTAATCTCGCACACGGAGAGTTCCGTTCCAGCAATATTTTTATTTGAGAGTTTGATGTAATGAGAGCCTTATTGAATTTGTTATCATACGTACGAATATGTATTGTAAAATATTACTGTTGGAAAAAATAAGAAACGCTAAGAAATATGGGTTTCTTTGATAGGTCTAAAGTGAGTCTAGTCTTTGTTATTATAGCGGACACGAAATATACATTAATTAACAATTAAGTGTCTATCCATAGTCTAACGAAACACAGACCTGTAACAAACGAAATGATAGCGGAAGGAAGCGGCGAGAAAGTACCTCAGATTTATAAATAGAAATGTGAAATGCAGTTGAGATTACGTAGAAATTAAATATTTTATATATATACTTCATATTTTACAAGCGAGAAGGTTCCTAATAATAACTTTAAATAGACAACGAATGAGAAAGGACGATATTAAAACTAAAACCTTGACTACTTAAAACGATTTTTTTGTTCGTAATGAGACATTTAAGTTAACGCTTAATACGAGTACAAGTATGTGTATATATATACATAAATTATGAATTATGTAGGTATATATCACAGAATGAAGCAGTGTCCGGCTTAATTGTACCATCACTTAGCGAGCAAAAAACGGAAGCAACTTTCTACATACACGGACACAGCCGCGCACAAAAACTAGTCAAGATAAAGATGTTGCACACTTAAGCGACGTGTTTCGACGTCTAATAATGTCTTAATCCACAACTCAATTAGAAATTGTGAATCGTTGTAATGTGTTTTATCGATTCATTTGAATGCACGCGGCGGTAAAGGCGCACATCAAATTGGTCAGTATCTTTAATTGAATCGGCTTCTTAAAAGGAAGTTGCGAACGGAATTACACAAGTAGACACTTTAAGTGCGTAAACTGGATTAGTACCGCAGTGAATACGATATTTGTAGGAACGCAGTAAAGATGTTTTGAATATTTGTACATATTGGTATCTGTTTAATAGTAACGAATTGTGTTTTAGATTTGCCTCTAGTATTCTGAGGCTTATGTACAGCTTCTGTGTTAAAATAAGAATGGTGTGATAAATTATGTTCTACCAGTTTCGGCCCAATTATGTTAAATTCATCATCTAACAGAATCCCAGTGACAAATCCAAAGCGCATATTTTTAATTTTAAAATAAAGTTCGTCCATCCATCCAAAGATGTCCTTCACCTCATTGCTGTACCTGGTCGGGGGGCGACCTAGACGTAGTAGTCACTCGAAGACCTTGTAATAAACGTATTAGAAATTAATTATCATTTAGTCATCGCTTTAAAGATATTGTAGTTTTCCTGTCTTCCTTACTTACCTGAGAAATGAAAAAATGAAAATGTTGAATAGTCGTGGAGTTTCCCAAACTAAACTTCGCGATGCGCCTTAGCCTAAAACCGGCAGAAATGGAGCACTAATGATTTGATAATGACGATGAGAGACAAGCATGTTCGAGATATTCAAATTTAGTTTTGTGGTATTCAACTAACTGTTGCTGCCCAGGCAGGAATTACGTAACTCTGACCGTTCCGTAATAGAGATATTCGGGTATAACACTTGTTTCCTTATTTATAAATGAACATTGTTTATGGCGAAATATTTTCACTTGCGACTAATGAAGATCGATGGATGAATTGAGGTCAAGATAAACGAGTCAAGATTGAACAAAAGTTGCTTTGTAATAGAAAAAATCTTATCAATTTATCCATTAGAGCGTGATCAAGTGCCGTGTTTACAGCGCTTTGCTTTTACATAATAATTTTAATAAGTCCGATTGGTAGATAGCGCTCAAGGTCTTTTAATTGTAACCTAAGCTTTGTGTAAATCGTTGACGACTGATCACCGTAGCTGATTACTACCATTAGTTTGATTCCTGGTAGCGGCATAATGTGGCAAATGTGGAAGATTAAGATAAGAGCATTAGTCCGTTGTTTTCATAAAGCATTTTTAGTAATAACATAATATGACTCAATTTATGCCCTGGATGCAGACTTCACTGAACTGGTCTAATAAGAGGAGTTCTATGTCCAGAGGTCTTTCAAGGTTGTTGTAGTTAAAATAAATAGTTAAATTATGACGTGATGAGCAGATTCTTACTGACTTTAGTACGCTTGTAACATGTAACAGAAGTTCATGCCGTGCAAAATATATTAATTGCCCCTAAGGGAGATCTATGGCCATCTATAAATAGGGCATCTAACCTACCTATAAACACACAAATACGTTGCCTCCACTGAGTGCTATGCTGAACATTAAGAGTTTGGATAAAGCTTTATCGCCACACCTTTCAGCCAAGCCACACCCACTAACGTGACACGGCAAGTACGACACAGAAATAGGTGGCGTTGATGCCCTCTAAAAGCCAACGTCACAGAGTTGTACTACCTTCGTAACTGGTATTTAAAATAGGATTCTTAAGCATAACTTTATCAATTAAATGCGAACATGCACAGTTTCATAAGTGACACATTGAACGTAATGTGCATAAAAATGCAACACATTCAAATATATGCACCAATGATATCATGGATATTTTTGAAGTGTTACACGAGTTAGAGCTGTCATATGATAAAATAGTAGGTATAATAATAAATAAAATCGTAAAATGAATTTCAAAATATCGCTAGCGAATAAACAAGATATAGGGTATATGCGGTATCATTTAAGGTAATATTGAATCCCATGAAAAACAAATACCTATAAAAAAATAGGCCAACTTTATTTCTGTCTACTTAGCCTACAAAAGAAGTGAGAAATAAATAGGTCCCAAATTCTTTATATTATTCTGATATGTAGGATGCAATAACACATAGTCCTTAAATAAATTTAAAATACAATTAATTGTATTGCTGAAACAATGTTTTCCACTTAATAATAACACTGATAAATTTTAACAGACAATTTCTTTACACAAAGCATTATTTATTTAATTAGAATATAATTCGCGTGTTTGGATTCAGCGATTTCTTTTGTAAACTTTTAGGTATGTTAAAAAGGACTGTAACATTATATCTAGAAATAAAGAATCACTTGATGGACAATCTAAAACAGTTATCGTCTACATAAATATTCGAGTCATTAGAAATATTTCAAATTCGTAGCAGGTGTGCTACAGGGATGACTCTAGAAGAAGTTCGTTCGTCCTTTTGCCTGTTCATAACAAAAAATACCTACAGCAGTTATTCGGGAACTTCAAACAGTACCTTTTAAATTATGTATTAACCTACCTGTCATAAATTGTAGTAACTATATATACTCAACAGGCTACTCAGAGATGACGCATTTACTCACTTTCACTGATGCAGACTAGAGCGGAGACATCTGCCGCTCTGAGGCGAATCAATTTAATTTGTACGCCGGTTCCGCTGCTAAATGTACACGCCAGTTACACGCGTACACAAGCGTTGTGATGAGAATATTATAGTAAACAAGCTATGCCTCGTGGTTATACCCGCGTTTAAAAACGTCACTTGACATAGTTATATATAGCCGAAATTTTAGATCTTATACAATTTTAACTTTATATCATTGTTTCAGAGAGGACGGTGCGCGGCGATGCGGGCGCGTAGAGCGCGCGGTTCCTTAGGTTTAAATTTATCATGCGCAA
Source organism: Cecropterus confusis (assembly GCA_018251515.1). Taxonomy (NCBI): domain Eukaryota; kingdom Metazoa; phylum Arthropoda; class Insecta; order Lepidoptera; family Hesperiidae; genus Cecropterus; species Cecropterus confusis. The sequence continues at coordinate 4,993 of DWTU01001603.1, read as the reverse complement.
CCCTAATTACATTTTCTTAAATAGAAGAAGCCTAAGCTACGCCTTAAAACATTAGCTATCCAATAATGAAATCCTGTCAAAATCGGTCCAGTAGTTTCAAAGATTACCCAGAACAAACAGCCAGACTGACAGACAATATCGTATATACTTCCACATGCATTTCATAAAAAGCTATTTTTTGATATTACAATTTTATTTATATGCAAAGATAAATAAAATTGAAGTGTCTGTAATGCAATAGACTCTACTGAATAGAGATAAGACTGAAGTGTTTATCTTAATTATAAATGTAACAAACATTACATTATGATATTTTTTATATAATTTATTTTTTTAATTAAATTATTATTAATTATCATTTATTTATTAATTCTTGTTTGTTGATTAAGTCATCCAGCATCCACCGAAACAGAAAAACTGATTGAGGAACAAAACAGCGTGAAAATGTTAAAAAAATTAAGTTTAAAAATCGCTTACTTATACGTTTGCGTAATATCTACTAATTTCTCAATTAGTAGATATTACGCAAATATTGATAATATAATGTCACCGTCAGTAGAATCAAGGAACACTTAACGTAAAGAGGTTTTAAATCAATGATACTGGGTTTTTATAGGTACAGTTTATATAATTGGGAAGTATTGATAGACAGGTCGACAGATAATAAGCACATAATGTCACTTCAGTCCAACTTCAATCGGGGGACAGAGATTATGTCATTTATGTCGCATGACAGAAATATAATGAGACAATGGTAGCAGTACAAATAATAACTCAGGCACAAGATAAAATACCAATACCCGTTGTATATAATCATTAAGAGTTTTTATAAAAAAAACTACCACCCTCATTTTTACCCGATTTGACTGCGTCAGAAGGAGTAAAGTTTTTCAAGCGTTTGACACACGCTTTGACACACGCTACATTCCAAACAGCGCGACTTATTGTGACAGAAGACATATCATTTGAATTATTTATTTTAGTTAGCAGAGAGAGCTATATAATTTAAAAATTGCACCTGTAAATAAGGAAAAAAGGGGAGGGACGACGATATGAGTATCAAATGAAAGCTTATATGAAAAATAAAAAACATTTTGACGAAAACTCATAAAAACGTAAAGCTAATAAATCATTATAAAAACAAAAAAATGTTTAAAGCAGTTGGTTTTTTTGTTTTAAATTTTTTAACAGTGTTACTCAATTTAATTGATTTATGAATTTTTGTCTCTCTTAGAAGAATATTCTCTACATCGGGTTGGTGTTGCATTTTATGACCGCCATTGAATACAATACGACTCAAATCTTTCCGACTATATAGTTTATGTAACTTGTCAGAAAAGGATCGCACACCCAACATGATGATGCATGCATGCATAATGATGCGGATTGATGAAGTGAGAAACAGGTAAGTATTTTTTATCAAATTGAAGTAGCAAACGAGCATGCAGTATATCTGATGGTTAACGTCGCCCATAGTCATCAGTAAGCTACTTCATATAGAAAGGAGGTTTTATTTGAAGTCGATCGAAGATGCGTCGCTTCTTACTAGGGCTACGAGGCCTAAGATGCCTCATAAGTGAGCCGGCAACCACACCCTTCTACCGATACGCAAGGAGCGTTTAATGCTAGAAATAGGTATGCTGTACCTCTCCTGTATTAAATGATGAAACTTCCCATTCTGTGGATGTCGCAAGAGGCGACTAAGACACAAGAGACATTTAGGCATTAGCGGTAACCTATCCAACTCCTCTACGGGCCCAACATTGCTTAACTTCGATGATCCGTTACAGTCTATCTTACCCTTCCAATTGACTCATTATGTTGATTATTGTATATAATATTGGCGGCTGAAAATTAGCGCAGCTCTGGGTTTACATCCTGGGTCTGCATTAGCTGAGCCATTTCAATTTGTTCTCAACAAGATAAGTAGCATTCTAAATATTTCTGTTTTGTGCCATAATTATATTTTTAATCAAACTTTAAATGTTTATTGGTAGGTATACATATACAAAAAATATATATTTATTATTAATGAAATAAACTATCTAGAATGGCCGTGTGAGGCATTGTAAATTCTAAATTGTTTCTTAATTTGTGTAACTTTTTAGGCAATAAACCTCTATTATTATTATTGGAATTTATTTATACGAAAAAGTCTGATAGCAAATAAAATATTCTTGAAGAATAGAAACCTGCGTTTAATTTATATCTGCTGTAATCAAGTAACCAATCCAAATTATATTTTCTACCCAAGCAAAACTATGTTTTACGAAATTGAATATGTCTTTCCACCAGTGGTACCGCATATTCGAAGTACCATTTATTTCAAATAGCGCCATCTTTTAACATAGAACGGAAATATTTTTACAATATTTTGCGTCAGATAAGACTTTTGTCTACGACTGTACCGGCTGTCGATCGCCAATACAATCCAGTTAGTATCCCTTGTCTCTTCGCTCGGCTCCTGCATCCTGTTAAGCTTGATGAATGCACTTTCCGCAACATAAACAAACGTAGGGAAATTAGCTGCGCTACTTTCCTTGCCTTCTAACAGGTTACGTATAAGAACGTTTCACACGGACCAATGATTTTTTTTATATGGATGCCACAAAACGGTAATGAGAGCAAGTGTTTTTATGGTCTAGAAAGTGCAAATTAAAAATTTGATATTAAGTGATTTCAGAACATTGATTTATACTTCAAGAAGAACCATAGTACCGTAAAGAACCACGAAAAGTAAGGCATACTGCAGAGAAATAAGATGGAATATCTCATATGAAATTCCAATATTACCTTTATTTTTTAGAAATTAATGATTTTATAGCAAAATTTTCAGTATGAAGATACCTTTACGATAGCAACACATAGAAAATGCTTTTATTAGCAAACAACGGATACTGATAATTGGATCGATAAAACGATGAGATAAGATTCCTAGCCTAACGGATGCTTATGCTCTACCGGTGACTGCAAATGGTATTTGAATAGGCATTTCAATCCCGCGATAAGTGGTAACTTCAAAATTATAAATTAGAAGATTTTTTAAGGAGGCTGTAAAATAGCTCTAGTTATGAAAGCTCTTAATTTTAAAATTTAGTTAAATCGATAGCGTATTATAAAAAATGTGTTCACAATTAAGTTTTAATCAGATCAGAGGTATGGCAAGAACATGTTTATCCGAGGCGTTACACCTCCGCCTCTCATCTTAGGTTGATTACAAATACATAGGTATGGGCGACAATAGCTACATACCATCAGAAGAACTGGAAGCTCATTTATTACGTATACAATAATATAAAAAGACCAATACTTAAAAATGGCATTGAGTACAATTGCAATGTAACGGTATTTATGATAACTAAATTGGAATGTTTCGTGTATATCTGCCTAACCACACCTTATACTAGTTATGTATACACAACAGTAAATTGCTACTTTATGCAACAAAATGTGCGGCGTAGGATCTCCGTAATTTATTTATGAAGATATCTAGAATCTATTTAACTAACCAAAATTCAAATGTTTGCGCAAAATATCTCGCGGGCACAGCTATTTATAAATAATTTAAGCATCCTAAAATGAAGCTGAAGGCAAGGTAAACTTAAATTGAAAATGATTGTCCACAACTAAATTAGATAAATAAACTTTAACTTATAGGCTCAATTTTAAAATTCAAACTCAAATTTCATGTTCTGTTTCTTTCAGTACTTGATTAGACATTGACAAATATGGCTCAGAGTATCAGAATCAGAATAGTGCGGTTTTCTTATAAATTATTCAAATGAATAATAACTTTGTCTACTTTTTTGATGGCTGACAAATAGCGTCAAAATACAAAAATATGTACTGTTTGCTCTATTAATATATGTAGTCACACCCACCGACCTAACGTGAAATATATTCAACCAAATCTATTTATAAAGCTCACCTGATATCGAACTTTCAAAACTAGACAATCGTGATTGATTTAGCGGTATTTTTGGCAATGTCGACAGTTCAACTTTTGTACCTACGGTACGAGCAGTATTGAATTTTGTATGCAACTGCGCAACTAAATAGGTACTAATAATGTTCTTACTGTCAAATTCCAGTTCTAAGTTTCAAGTTGGAAGATATATAAGTTTAGATATAAAAGTCTGATAAAGAGCGGTTCTTTGATAAATTGTACAATTGAAAAAGTATGTAATTGGTGAACCTGTTTTAAAAGTCAACTGTTTTATGGACTATTTAAAACGATTTCACAATTAACAATCATAATATGTTTTACATAATATTAATATACCTACTTAATATCGATGTAATATAAAGTTACATCATGATAACAGTGATAATTGATAACAAACAAATTTTATATTTACCTAATTATATCAACTTACCAACCTACATAGAATGAGGGAACAACGATGTGTTCCGACATTCTAAATTGCAAGTTAGCTGCTACTTACTCTTAACAACAAGGTCTAGATTTATTATTAAAGTATAATGCTTTGGTAGTTTGTTTGGCTTTGGAGCTTTGGTAAGATTTCAAATAAATTGTTGAAGTAGAGGGCGCCACTATTCTACATTATTATAGTAAGCGGGTAGTTTCGTCTGTAAAATACTCTCTTACTTTATTACGTTTTATTATCACGTGACAGTGGATCATATTAAACACCGACATTAAGAATAACAATAAATATTTCACATATTACCAATAATCCCCAGAGCAGAGCAGCGCAACTGTTATCAGTACAAATGACGCAAGTCTCTGGAGGCTATGATAATTACGTAGGCAACATCGCGCCTTGGCTATGCTCGAGGCTCGACCGTGCTAATGCCTAGTCGCATCACTGCCAGATCGCTCGCTTCCAATAGTAACAGGCCTCTACAATGTCCGCAAAGTAATTTTCATAAACGATATGGGACTTACAAGTTAGTATCATTCATATGTATGTACCTTTAAAGATGCTAGAACCCTTTTGTGGTTCGACTCCGGGGGAACCAATGTTACAAC
>DWTU01001602.1:0-12885 GCA_018251515.1 Cecropterus confusis | reverse complement strand
TGGAATGCGACATAGGCTATATAATTTTTAAAAATGGTGCTTGGAAATAGAGGAAAAAGGGGGAGGAGGGACGACTTTTTTACTATTACGAAAATATGGGTATCAAATGAAAGCTAGTAAATAGACCAATCAAAAAAAATTATAATACTTTTACTTTTCTTGACAAAAACTCACAAAAACGTTAAATTAAATGTATGTATGTATCTATCTTTATGACTAAAAAATTGTTTTCAGCAGTCAGTTTTTTTTGTTTTAAAGTTTTTAACGATGTTACTAGTTTTAAATTGTGTTTTTTGATCTTTGAACTAATTTGAAGGATGTTTTATTCGAAAGCGGTCCAAGAAAGAGTAATGAGTAGAATCACTGCAAAAGTTAATATGTCACAAATAAGTCACAAATATTCCAAAACACAGGAAAAAGGAACAAAACAGTCTAAATTCTCTAGGAAATAATTTATGAAACTTACTATTTATGTTAGTTATGACAATGAAATATTTATGTTAGTTATGAAACTATGAACTATTTATGTTAGTTATGAAATTTGTTATGAAAAAATGCACTTTACATACTTACCTTACAGCATTAATTAGTTTTCGGAAATTAAATTACAAATCCTTTTTCGAGTGCATGATGGGCGGAAAATGGCCCTCATTCACCCATCCTCATCATCATCTACTTTCTAAACAAATAAATACATAACAGTACGTAACAAATTTGTGAACCCGCAGTCTTAGAGCAGCAATATGGCTTTACCAGTCCTAATTTACTGACTTCAAAACTTCAGTACTTAAAGTGATCTATTCCTATTACAAAGGGACACAGTAATATCTAGTTTATGTCATAACAGTTTGCGAGTCTGTGGCTATTAATCCCAGGTGGTAAACCTGGAATTAAACAGACCTTGTTCCAAATGTCCCTTTATTACGATTTAATGTTCCTCTTGCCAGGTGTCTTCTCTCTCGTACCCTATTTTTATTCCGTTTCGTTGTTTAAACACTACAAATTTTAATTAGCGCTGTCCAAAGAAAAGTATTTCACCATAAAGATTGTGGATTCAGCCGTTTTATGGGAAAGGATAATTAGATTAAGTTTATTGTTTCGACTAAAATTTTGGATGAACCCCGAAGATGACGACATTAAACAACTATGCTTGGTTGGTTTTCCTCATTGTTCGTCTTAACTGTTTTAGTCTTGTAATTGGATATTGTTATAAAGTCTATTTTCTAACAATATAAATTAAAATAACAGTATAAATATTATGTTAAATTAACCATGTTAAAATGTAAGGCACATATATTTCAAACATGTTTTAGGAATAATGTACATATGCAACAGTTACATTCTGTAAAGCCAGCGATGCATTATATGATGCTTATAACAGCAGAGGAGTCGCTCTGCTGTTATAAGTGTTCATAGGAATCGGTAACTACTTTCTATTAGATAAACCATTTGCCTTTTTTATCAGATGAAGTAACAAACGAGTATGCAGTCAACACGATGATGTAGTGGTAACTGCCACCCATGGACATCTGTAAGCAACTTCATATAGAAAAGGGGTTCTATCTGAAGTTGATCACAGATACGTCGCTATTCCTGAGGACTATGATGGTCGCCTCATATATTAGTAAGCCGGCAACCACGCCCTCCCAGCGAAACGCAAAATTTGCCTCACGCTACAAATAGGTGTGGCGGTGGTACCTCCCCTGTTGCAGTTATTAATATTAATCAGAAAAACCACATTTGTTGTATGGGAGCCACGCTTAGGTTTTTTTTTATTCTGTTTTTAGCATTTTTATAGCGGCAACAGAATTTGATTTTACTTTTACTTTCTTGTTATCGCGATTCATGAGATACAACCTGGTGACAGACAGACGGACAGTGGGACAGCGGAGTCTTAGTAATAGTGTCCCGCTTTTGTCCTTTGGGTACGGAACCCTAAATAACAACGTTTCTGCATACAAACACTACTAATAATACGGCCCAGTTCAATGAAGCCTTTTAAGTGTGACTCAACGTAAATAGTTAACCTTCGATGATGGCGCTGTTATCGCGCTGACGTGATTGTAATCTCACAGAATAGACAGAGGGTACTTCTATTATTATTTTTATTCTCATAGAGTACCAACACGCAGTTCGTCTGATGGTAAATAGTCACTGCCTGTGGATATCAGTTAGCCATCCTCCTTTGAAATTAACTTTAGAATCGTGATTTGAAACTTGATGAAAGGAAAATGTGTTACGAAAGCAGTTATCGGTGCAACAACTAGATGGCGCTATACTCCTTTCTGAATCACGCTAATGATTTTACTTCGTAACAAAGACCTCGAATTTGGTATACGTCAAAAATGATATCCGAATATGGGCTGCAGTTATTAATTAATCGATTTTTGAAAAAAAAAAAACGTCTTTAATACCCTTACGCTTAGAAATATTTTAGTATTTATTATTATTATAATGTTTCAGTTGTGTGTGAATTTCACACACATACATTTTCTAATGTGCGATAATATTGATTAAAAAAGCTATTTATTCACTCATTCACAATGAAAGTATAAATGTAATTTAGATAAAAAAAATGTTAACATAATTTGTCTCCTAATTATCTATGCAAGGTTATATTGTTACCCATTTTCTATTTCAAAAGTTTTTATCAAATATTTATCGTCATACACGGATTAATAATGAAAAATAGTATTATCGAGACGAGAATGTGTTTATAAAAATAACTATTGTACAAAAAATAAGAATAAATGTACTTGAAAACTGAAAGAAAAAAACCTTAAAAAATATTGTTAGCGTAAAATTACCCGTGCACTTACATTTGTACTATCCAAGTTAAAATATTTTAAATAGCCAATACTTTTGTACAATCTCTAAGTATAGTTCTAGTACCCGTTAGCTACTGCAAAGGCCTTAATGGCCTGTAATGACAGATTTATACAGAAACCCTGTAAGTATTCCCCCGAGGACGGCATCTATTTACGCCGCTTACGGCGTATTGCCACCGTACAGACAGAACATTAGGCTGATTACGCACTGCAAAATGTACTACCTTCGTTCTAAGTGCATTTCCCTAGCGATAGAAAGTTACCATATTTAAACGTAGATCATGCAGAATAAAGTTTCATCAAACCGATATTAGGGATAGTAACTTTGCAAGTTACTTATTTTTCAGTAAATATTTTTAAGTGAAAGTAGCCTCCAGTTTTTTGGACGGACAAAGCACAGCCAAGTTTGATAGATGACATTTTTTATATGTATTTAGATGAGTATGGGCACATGGTCTCTATTGCAAGCGCTGTAAATTAATTATAGTCCAAAAAATTACTATATTTGCATTATTCTTTGCGGATTGAACTATCTCCTTACTACTAAAGGCAAATCACCTAACCACCTCTTAAGTAATATTAAGAAACCTGTCAATTTTGCACTAACTTCAACATAAACGTGTCTTGTTAACGACAATTCTAAAACTTAAAAATAACTTTCTCACAAGTACTAATGGTACCTAATAAAGCTAGAAAACGCCACCACATTACTCAGTTTAAGATCAAAGGCGTCGCAATCGTTGCTTTGTGAGTGTTTAATGCGTGTAATCAGCCCTTGATTGGCTTGAATTAATCGCAGGGCATGCGTGACCGCTTCCATCCGAGTCACTCATGATGCTGCGTTTATGAGAAATTCGCCCAGAGTCCACAGTAAATTAAAAATAATGGCGTAATTAAAACTTACATCTCTCTTTGCGAGCTTAAAAATATCGATTTCGCTCTCATAATGCTTCAATTGCACGTATTAGTTATAAGTATTTGCATATTAATGAATAAATATAATGCGGCTTCTTATTTCTCGTGCTCGGATTCTTTTAATCGAGATCTTTGAACTTTAGAAGGCCGTTAAATGCGTATCATTATGTTTTAATGTTGTCATAATTACACCTGTATTCGAAACTTGTGAAATATAGAAAAAAATGAATGTGGCACATTTATAAAACCTAAAATTAATATACCAATTTGCTCATATTTCAATCATAAAATCATAACTGTCAATCAAATTCTTGAACTCGTCATAATTAAATGTAAATTCGTTAACACCATAACAGGCGGGGTCGAATCGTTTTCTGTAACATAGTAATAAATCCATTAGAATGATGGCGGTAGGCAGTAGATTCAATTCGTCACTGCCATTACGGAGATCTCTGCTACCAGCGGCGGACCACCGGAAAGATGTTCCATCGACGAATTCAATTATAAACACAATAATCTACGCTCATATTTAAGATTTTCTCACATTCAAATGGTAATATGATTACTAAAATGCTAAAGAAAATAGCCTCCATAAAAATAAATAATTAACGTTCATAATAATGTAATTTGAATAATGAATTTATTTTATTTCAATATTATTAACTTAAAATTTCAGTATTACATAAGATGAGAGTTAATTAAACAACTCCGGGGGAATTTTAAGTTTTATTATTAATTTCGAAGTTGTTAAGAACTACTGTATAATTTAATCTCTAGCAAAATATTGTATACATTTGCGGGTAGACTTCACCATGATATTAATGTAAGTATAAGTATTATATTTATTATTCTTCCATTATTATTTGAAAAGAGTATAGCTTATTTTCAAGACTAAAACTACTAAATAACAACATACAAACATATAAGGCGTACCAACATATAGCTTAGAATAATATTATCATTTGTACAGCATTGTCTAGCATTAGAATAACTGGAGGACCGATAGGATGCTGCAGGACGGTCTGTTTTCAGTTCAGCATTTTAGATACGTATCTAGGCTAGGATAGCACATGCGGATTAGCACATAAGGATGTATCCATAGTGCCTGGACCTACTACCTAGATCAAATTAACCATATTACTGAAACTGAGTCTGAAAAATACTTGTAATCCTCCGCTTTCTAAAAAATATTGTATGTAATCTTAGTTCCGACTAAGTATAAACATAAACGCTTTCTACACTTATAGCCCCACAGTAGGATTTTCTCCTGTGTCGTGGGTGCCATGGACACACAAAGACGAATACGCAAACACCCTGACCTAGAACCAGATGTCTGTCTGGCCGGGGATCGAACCCGGGTCCCACTGCTTGTTATACCGGTATGGTGACCGCTCCACCACGTGGGTCGTAACGAACAGATCTCTACTGAAATGACCACCTAACGTCATGACCGTCTACCAGGAATATTATCATAACCTTAAAAGAAACCAGGATGGTAAGCAAGATGTGATCCATTTTATGCTTCAACGTCAATCGCATTTTGTCCAGTCCCGGTTCTGATTGTCTAATTCGTTACGCGACTACTCGCCATTAAGCGCCTCGGATGACTCTACACTTCATTATCTCTGGTTGGCTCCTAGCGGACACTATTACCTTAACGATACTTATTATTACAACCATTATCAATGGTCACGCCTCATTCAATGATTAAGATATCAGACCTTCCGAAAATAAGAGTAAAAACGTAATCTTCTTTTACGTTTTATTATTTTCACTTAACGTCGTATCGCGTATCTAACTAAAAATACAAAATGCACCTGCTTCGACACTTTCTTATTATTTTTTCCGCGGAAGAACCGCGATCATTACGCTCGTACGTAGTTTTTCTTTTATTAATGCTCTTTGATTCAGTTATAGGCAATGAGACGCACGGGTCAAAATTATTATGGATTAGAGTAGACTTTGCTTTACTTTAAATATTACGATTAAATGTTGTGATCATTTTATATTAAACAAGTAGCGAGCATGCAGTCTATTTGACGGCAAGTGGTAACCGTCGCCCATAAGCATTTATAATTAACGTTAGAAAGCATTAGAGTCCTATAGCCAGCCACAAATGTGTTAAAAGTGCAGAATTGGGTGTGACGGTGCTTCCGAAGGCGAACCGAGGGGTTCTACCACCTTTAGAATTAAGTTTATTGACCAGTAAGATTTTTTATCTCTTTTTACCTCTTACTTTTTGCTAATTTGCGAAAAAATACACGCTCAATCGACATAATCGAAGGTTATTAGCTTCGGATGGTGCGAATTGAAGTGCAGTTCGATTGCGTGCGAGGATCTCATAAAGGTGGTGCGCGGTGGTAGCGGTGATGGTGGGCACAAATCGACAGCGGAACTACGCAGCTACGCACTTGCAACCCCTAATCAATGTAAAGCCGACTATCAACGGTACTACGCGTTTTGCTGTTTAATCAAATCGCGGCACTTTCTTGATTCACTTCATTATTTTCTTTCTAATACTATTTCCGAAATCAATGTACCAAAAAAATCTGATAATCTTCAGTTGTCTACAACATGTGGTCTGAACATCACATGGTACTTGCCAAATGCTGTTTGGCTTTTATGGATACCTTTATTTCGGAATCAGTGCGTTGGTGGTCAATAAATTATTCCATTTTAATTATTTCTAGGAAATTTTAATCGTTTATATGTATAGTTTAGTGCTAAATTACTTTTAAGCCCATCGAAAAATAATTTATTATTGAGTTTCTTTAATTAAATAATTGAACGCCGATACATTGTAAGTTATATATGAAATATATTCGTTTATACAGTGTAACTTAAATTAATGAATATCGTTTATTACTGCATGAATTCCAATCGGTTATCATAAAATTTAATATCCAAATCCGTTGTTCGTCATACTTCAAGTGAAATATTGGGACGTAAATGCTTCAGTTCATTGACGATGACTCGTGCTTTACCTTGATCTGAGCAGTCATATAGAAAATTGATGCGGTTTTAGTAAGCCGATGACCTGATACTCAGAAATATCAATGCCAATGTCGTTGAACTGATTCTATGGCAATTATATTTGATTTGCCGCGTTTGGGACAACAAGTCACAGTTTATTAGCATGAGACAAAGTTGCGCCAATGTAACACATATTTTTTTAGAATATAACGAATTTACTAAGTAACTTAATAAGTACTTAATAAGTAATTCGTTTCATTCGTCCTTTGCTTGTTATATATATATTTTGCTTGCTATAAATTATAAGTATTTCGTCCTTTGCTTGTTTCCTTAGTTAAATTTTATTGATTAGTTTGAATAAAAAGATAATTTTATTTATTACGCAAAAAAAGTTTCAAGACAAATGAAGAAAATTCATAATTACTTTATTTCGGTTGGTAAATCTATCTACCACTAAGGTATAAGCTATAAAAAAAAACCTAAAATATATATAGCTTCAATAAGAATAGCTATTATTGCTACATTGTAAATTCGTTTTATTTACTGATTATGTATGTTACAAAAAGGCAAATGATAGACAAAGGTTTTATGCATATCGTGGAGCTGATAACAATATGTTTGGGTTAAAGATTTCAACAGGAAACTGAATTAGTGAATCTGCCCACTATATCAACGCAGCTAAATGGCATCTCATTATAGAGTTTATAAAATCCAGGGACATTTATAAATTAAAATAAGTGAATCGAGTTACGAGGCGCTACCTTTTTAAGGCGAGCATTAACAAATTACACTGGGACAGATATTTTTGTAATGTTACTTGTTTGTGAATGGTTTTATCTGTCGTGATCAATTTATCGGTTCGTTAGCGTCTGATAAATGCGGTCTGATTCTATACTTTATCATGATAATAGCTTTGATTAGTACTGTGAGAATGTCCTTGTAATATATCGGTCCTTTATTTGTACATGCGTGGACCGTTTTTTGTTTTGATTGCTCGCAAGTCTGATGATTACGGAAAAGGTCCGTGCACTACGATTACTTCGTATCTGATATTGGTTGGTAATCAGTCATTTCATCGCAAAAGGCCAGACTTCTGGGCGGTGCTGCTCCTAATGACCGGCTACCAACGCGTTAGCGTTTAATGCCCCTTTAAATACTGTAGCGGCTTCATAATACACTCAACGAACTGCCGGAATGCTATTAGCAAATTTCGGTTTGCACACTAAATAAGCACCAACGCAGATATTAGCCGTGAAGAATACATTGATTCGCGGTTATTAGTCGGAAGCGTGTATGACACGATTTACAAAATAAAATTTGGTTACGGAAATTTTGGAACACAGGTGAAGATTATGACCGACAGGTGTTTCACTGATTAACTTATTAATTATGCCCTTTATTACTTAGCCTTCACCTTAATGTTTAGAAACACTTGTTTGGTAATATAGATTTCTTCATGAGCAGGAGAAATCTATTTATATTACGATCTTTATTGCCTCGCTCGTTTTATTGTTTTAATATGCTAAAAATGTACCCTGTTTGCACGTTGTCAACTTTGTATTTTAATTTTAGAATTATATCCACTTATACGGTACATGATTGCAGCATTGAATTTTATTTTACTTTATTAGTTAGCTGTTTTTTCCGTTTCTTATGCCACAGTAATTTGAATGTTAAATCGATGTACATACTTGTTAGCGTGCTTGTAAATTTCTTTGGAGCTTCGTTTTACGTTATAGCATCTGTAATTTATTGTATCCTAAATAAAATTATTTATAAAGTCATTTTAAGAAACTTAATTAGTTTTATCTTCAGATTGTCATATTATAATGCTATATATGTATAAATACAGTAAAACATATATATATGAATACAGTATTGTGAAGACATGCATAACGGAGTGATTATTATACGGATTTGGAAGCAGCAGACTCCAAGTCCGATCTGTAGCATGATAGAAGTCTAATTTAAGCAGTTTTTTTAAAAAGATTGATTGCTTACGTTCTTGTTATAGTGTGGAGCTGAATTTAGAAATTTAAAATATTTTGTACTACATAGAAAAAACACTGCTATTATCCTCAAAGTTCTACTAACTTTCACCTGGTAATAGTATTTCCTGTTACATCTGTATAACTTAACTCCAATCAGAGATAAAAATATTTCCTTATAATCGTGATGAACTTAGCTTGATGCTGGTAACAGCGTTCCTTGGTAGACTGACAGATTTCTTGTTAGTCCAATTTCCGTCACGTACGAGATCATGTCAACGTGGACCATGGGAAGTGATTCACTCTATAACTTGCATAATGACGAGGCTGTTGGTTGTGACAGTGTCGGACCACCGGAGGCGAGTACGCTTTTTTGAATTCACCTTCATTAGAGCGAAACTGAGTGACATGGCGCGGGGACGAAGGGATTTCTTCGGGTAAAGTTTATGGCTAACAGAAAAACTTAATTAATGGACTCTATGAAGTCTATTTATGTTAAATAATTGTATTTAGTATATACAATTATAGTATTAAGTTTAAATTCTTTCTTTAGTTCTTTTGTCTCCTTGTCATTTATTAGTAAGTTTTATTTCTTTGCATAGTTAACATAAGGAAAATCTTTTGTATTCTTATTCTGTTATTGCTTTATTGTTAAGGCTATTAATAAAGTTAAGTAAAATAACGTCAAGATGACACAACGGGAGATGACGTGATAATCGGATCTCTCCTACCTTTATTAAAGCTTACAAAATTAAGCATTATTATGTTATTATATGTCTATACCTAGTTTACATATTATAACTTCGTCAATCACTTCGACAGCTGTATTATTCATAGGTTTTGATAAAATTAAAGTGATTGTAGCATCAATGTTAATGTAATCTAAGGCGCATTATGTAAGGTCAGTATCGCTATCGCCGATAGAAATTTCATCGCTTATTGATAAGTTATAGAATCTGCTGTCACTCACCACCTGGTTGGGTCGACGAACTTCATTGTTGGAATCCAAGGCAGGCCAAGTTTCCATTTTGTACATTACTGGCTTATCGTGGAATGTGTAATTCATTCACCAGTTGGGATACGTATGGACGGTATGAGCGAGTTATTCCATGTCATTTAGCATTGCAAGTCATTTTTTTACTTTACTGGATAAGGATTCGTTTTTAAATTAATGATTCTTGTAGAACAAAAGTTCTATAAGAATCGTTAATTAATATTTTAGATGATATTTATGTCTTGTTTCATATCTACAATAAACTAACAGTGAGAAATACAATATTGTTTAAAACTAAACATCCACTGTGCTTCCTCAAAATAATTTAAAACAATAGAAACAATATTAAGCGATTTGCGAATATTTCTCTACTTTCGTATTAATATATATTTAAACGCATTCCACACTCATAGCCCCACAGTATGAATTTCTCCTGTGTCGTGGGTGCAATGGACATACAAAGACGAATACACAAACACCAAGACCCAGAACAAAAATCTAAACTCATCATTCAGATGTCTGTCTGGCCGGGATTAAACCCAGAACCAACTGCGTGTCAGACCGGTATGGTGACCGCTCCACCACGTGGGTCGTCAAAAAAGAGCGAGATACAAGAAAGAATCAAACAACTGAATTCGAATAAGATACTTGTTTGAGAGGCGCCAATTTAAATACTCTGACACGATCTAAACATAACGAATCCCAATTATATATCACTTTTATCAAATGCATTAGAGGTGGTACTGTTGTTTGGAAATGCTTGTAGTCTGTCTCAATGTCGCAAAGTAAAAGATTGTTTCAAAACAGTTATATAAAAGTGTATTTAGCTTCCATTTAATACCCATGTTAGTACGCAAGAAATTGACCCTTTCTTCTCTTTTTCAGTTCGCCATATTTAATTTGGTTCCAGTGACGGTATTCGTTTAAACCGTCAAGCCGTAGGCAGTAGAGCGTGCCGAAGAAATGGACATCCATACAAATCTAGACACATACTCGAAAAACATCACCTTCTTACGCAATCAGATAAAAATAGCTGTACGTATTCGTAATACCTCTGTAAAATGTTCAATGCGTTTGTCACACCATAATTATCGTAAATAAAGGAGGCGAAATTGCAGAACGTTTTCATAATCACTTTTCGACGCGAATGTCTCCAACAAGGTCATACAGACGCCGCAGCCTGCGATGTTACATTTATTGACACTATGTGGCAGTTCGCAACATCGCGTTTGCCATGACAAACGTACGTTAAAAAGTTAAATTTGAAAATGGAATTAAATTCAAATCATGTAAGTAATTGCATTCTTTAAAAATAATGTGCAGCGAGAAAATTGGATGTACTAAAATCGCTTTTAAAAAATCCTGCATGATGTTTCAACAGACTTATTTAAAAATGGAAGCCTTAATAAACATTAAAAGTTTTGATTTTGAAGTTTGTTTGTGTAATAATTAAATAAAAAGCTGAAATCTAATATAGTGTGGTTTGAACTGTAATAATAAAAATCGAGTTTATTTTAACGATAAATGTCTAGAACGACATTTTTTCTTAATATGCCGAATAACTAAAAAATAAGGTTCTTATAAATGTGTTTAACTGTTTTTTTTTTGTTTTTTTTCATGTTTTACCGATGTTTTGTTAATGATTACATACGATCTAATAAAAGATATAAAAAATATAAGCTGAATTAAAAAGATAAATTTAATAGCCAAGTGAGTGTCGGACACGCGCTTAATACTTAATAAAAAATGAACCATTATTTTTTTGATAAAAAATTAAAAACACGTTTCGTGACTAACTCAAGTGTTTAAGCGATGGAAATCGTGGGGAAAGTTTTTTAACTCATACCACTCATACAGACGTCTTTCAACACAGCAAATTAAGCCACAGCCATCCTGTTATTGTTCCACTGATAGGCACGGGTTTTACTTGTTAAGTACGGGGTGAGGTACACCCAGGCGCCGGGTGTTATAGGACGCCGCGAGCCACTCATGACATATAGAGAGGGCGCCAGATTTGATACCCTCTTGTATCAACCGGGTACGCCAGGGTATTGATTGAACATGAGCGCTGCATGGCCTAGAGCCGCCCCTGGGCACTGTTAGGAGGCGCCAAGAGCCATTTGTGACATATACAGAGGGCGCCAGATTTGATTCAAGAGGGCGCCAGGGTATTGATTGCCCATGAGCGCTGCATGGCCTAGAACAACCCCTGGGCACTGTGAGGAGACGCCAAGAGCCATTTGTGACATATAGAGAGGGCGCCAGAACGAGAGTATCTCCTTGTGGGCGCGGAGAAGAGCCCACAAGGAGACACTCTCGTTCTGAGCAAATATTGATTTTTGTATTTCAAGCGGACCACATATGAACATTAACTTTGCTAGGCCTCTATTATTTACCATTCAAAAAATGCGGAACAGTAGAAACATTTATACAGCTTGTAACATTTATATTTGTAACCAAAACGTAACATAACGTATTTGTATTCCGTATCTTGAGGTAACTTTAAATATTGTTCATTAGAAACCAATACACTCTATCAAAAGTTAGTACAATTTGAAGTTAGGAAAGACTAGGCGTGCCTTGCAATTTCACCCGCTACTACATAAGATAAAAACAAACAAACTTAGTGGACGTTATTTATGGCCTACAGCCTTCCTCGATAAATGGACTATTCAACACAAAAGAAAATCAATTCGAACCAGTAGTTCCTGAGATAGGCGCGTTCACCAACAAATTATAAGTTATATTATAATATTAGTAAACATTTTTAAACGCGAGTGACACCGCGGGGCACGGTAGATAATAAATAAACAATAGTTAAACGCTTATCTTGTTTGTATAACGCGCTACACAAATCATGAGTATATAAGTATTATAGTAGACATAAATTGTCTCTTATATCTAAAAGAAAGTAAATATAATGTTTTGTTACAAGCTGAAGTACTAAAAGTATTTCACGAGCTTACTTTTATCAAGTCACGTGTCTTGAATAGCATTTCCTTTCTTCCCGGGATGTCTTAGGAGGCGACTAAGAGTCTCGACTCTGACTCTGACCTTGAATTATCGGTTGATTACAGATGTTCATGGGCGGCAGTAGGCACTCACGATCAAGTAACAAAAATTATTGTAATATGTATATTTTTGGAATGGTCTATATACAGGCGCCATTTTTTAAAAATCATCTATC
>DWTU01001601.1:0-12885 GCA_018251515.1 Cecropterus confusis | reverse complement strand
GATTCGAAACTCGGTACCCTCAATTGAGAGGCCGAGTTTCAACCATTAGGCTATCACTGCTCATAAAATAGGGTCATAAACTATTTGTTTGTCAAGCTCATTTTTATTAGTCACTTATTATGGAAGTTTTGTGCATGAATTCAGTTTTCTTTGTCACTAAGCATGGTTAAATAATTAACAAGAAAGCCTCGCGTACTCATTATTATCGACAGATCGAATCCGGTCCTATATCACAGAACGTATTAAGACTAAGTGAAACTGCGCTTTATCAATTGCAATTTCATTATCTACCAGACACCTGAAGTTATTATCTTACCTGCGCTTGTTTAATAAGCCCATGGTATTTCGTTCACAAAAAATACCAGTTGCATTTATTGGTATACGATATGGTCATCTAAAGAACTTTCTCTTATAAACGTCACGCTGCTGGCAAAAATTTCGCGTTTTTTTAAGTTAATTAAATTCCGTACCTAATCCGTAATTAAAATCTATACTTTTAATGAAAAGTAATCACCGTCGCCTATGGACGTTTGCCACACCAAAGAAATCGTCAATGAATTGCCGGCATCGAAGGAGAGCTCTTTTTACGCCTCAGGATACTTTAGGGGGATGCTCATTGCACATCTTGCACGTTTGCGGCAGGAAAGAGCAGAGTTGATGTGCATGGAACCACATCCTTTGGCGAGTGGTACGCTGGAGGAAGGGTGATATTGGTACCAGGTCAAAGAGTTCTTTAGAACACTTACCATTGTAAAGTTTTTAGATCAAGCAATACCTATATTTATCGACTTTATTTTCACGACTTTTTTCTAGAACTGACCCCCCTCGACTTAGTGTCCCAACGTTCGCGTGTGTGACTACTATTATAAGCCAGCTTATTCCACGCCTACCCACTCGCTGAATTGCTTGTGAAGCCTAGTCTTGTTCTGTTCATGCAAATCGAGTAATGAGTTAGTTTAAACAATGCAGCAGTTACCAACCTGTGTAATTACTGATCAGAATCATTCGTATAATCAGCGATTTATCTCATAATATAACCGAGCTTGTGGAGTCAGTAGAATAGCGCTTAATGTATTTACGCGGAATTAAGGAAATGTCTAATTATGACAATTAAAAATAAAAACATTAACGACACAGAAAATCAGTACATAAATCTATGATGACAAAATACATGACTCGCAAGGCACTTTACTAACCATTATCTAGTTGGTTTAGATATCACTTCAAGAAATATATTAAATTTATTTGTTTCAAAAATGACCAACCTTTCAAGACGAATTCAATTAATGATTTTACTATGTCAAACAATAGGAATGAGTAATATCAACAGTATTCCGACTATCGCCTCATCCCACGGCACAGCCGGGTGTATTATCATTATCTGCATACTTTACTTATTTCTGGGAATTCCTCTCGTTTATATGGAAGCGATAATTGGACAGTTCACTGGACGGGATGCTGTCGACGTTTGGAAGATTCGTCCGTGCTTATCATATACAGGTTACTTACTTATCTTATGGCAACTTTTAGTTTTATTGAACAATCACACGTTGGTCTCTTTCACCGTTCACTATTTTCTCATAAGCTTCGAAAATCCTATTCCATACTATGAATGTGGCTCATGGAGCACACGGGATTGTAACATTCTCGTCAGAAATTATACAATCACCGAAGATTGTGTGAGACATCGTCGGCAGGCCAATTACTGTGATAGCGTCTATACCACTTTCCCGGAATACCAATATTGGAGGAATTATGTGTTACAATATGATACAGCGAAGTTTTACATAGCTTGGCGCGTATGCCTCGCTTCTGGGTTGGTGTGTATATTTCTATACATAAGCTGCTTTAAAAGAAAACAATCCTTGATTTGGTTTGTGAGCTGCTTGCCTGTATATCCCGTTGTAAGCTATATTCCAGTCATGATGGGATCTATGCTCCAGAAAGGACTTGTGGTCAAATTCGAAGAAGCCCTAGATTTAAGTTTTACGGATTTTGCAAAGAAATTTCGATTTTCAAATGTAGTTCAACAGATAGTGTTCAACTTAGGACTTGGATCCGGTCTCACTATTAATTTTACGTCGAGCATTTCTTTTCGATCAAACTGCTTCTCCAACAGCGTTATAAGTGTGGTTATAAGTGCAGCTTTTAGTATCCTTGTTATTTGTACTAGTGCTATGATGACTTGTCCGTACGCCTACCAACACAATACTTCAACAGGATCCGTTATAAAGATGCAAATGTCAATGGTGTTTGAAAAAGTTCCAAGACTTCTATCCGAATATGACCACACGTTTTTTTGGCTAATTCTTGTGTACAGCTGCTATGTTATTATCGGTCTTTGTACAAATATGCTTATGTTTTACAATCTATTTGAAACGGTAGCGGTAAGAAATAAAAAAGTCGCAAGTTACCCAGGATTAACAAGCCTCGTGGTTATTATTATCCTTTTCTTAGTTACAATTCCTTTACTGAGTAGAGCTGGCGTAATATTTGCTATAGCATTTCGACGCTATATTTCCTTAGTGTCAACATTTATTACTATGATCGAATGTATAGTTTTTGTGATTTCCTATGGCGTACATAAGTTCTCTGAAGATGTTCATTTTATGCTCGGGATTCAACCCTCGATTTACATGAGGACCGCTTGGGTTCTAGCAAGTGGAATTTTAGGATATTCATTTTGTAGTGAATTAATTTATTATTATAAATCGTTTCCCAAAAACCTAAACGTCGAAACAGATATTGTGGGTCAGTACTTCTTATGTTCGATATGTGGTGTCATCACGATCGCCTGTTGTGGAAAATTGCTTGTGGCCGTATGCAGAAGAAGATTCTTAAGTATGTTCAGGCTGGATCCTACTTGGGGACCTAAGTGCGATATTCTTCAGCGAAGCAGAGCTATGTTCACAGCGCAAGCTATGACTAAGGAGTACATGTATCGTCAGTACCACTTACAAGCCGGGATCATGAAGCGACAGAAAAACTCGAACATAAGGACCGTCTTCCAATTTGAAGAACAACGGTTTTCAATGTAATTTTGTATAAATATTTTTTCGTACAAACATGTTGTATGTTAATGTTTGTACAAAATTGTATCATATTGAACTATGTGAAATAAAATTATTCCGTGGCTGCCATGATAAGTTTTTATGGTACTACTATGTAGGTATGTATATTGTTATAATACTGAGCTTGTGACTCACTCTGTATACATAGACATAATTATTATTATTGCTGTAGGCTATTACGTTAAACTCGTATTGGATATTGCGTAATTCGAAAAGAATCAATATGACTCAACACCAAAAATATCCTAATAAGCATAAGTATGGTAATATATTAAATCGTTATTTTAGTATGCATAATTATTCTTTTGGAGAACGACTGTTTTTTTTTGTTGACAAACAATGCTTCTAATTTTTAGAGCGGTTGCTTTATATTAAGCTTCTATTTTATGAATAAATTGACCGAATCTAAGTATTATTTAAATATGTCGATAAATCACAAACGTACGTTTCTACCTAGTCACCGGAAAAATACTGCGCGCATTGGCCGATTTAACCTTTATTCTAGATGTGTGACAAGTACACTCATCAAATTTATTACATTCTCGGAGGCCATAAAAAAGAAAGTCGCCTGAGTGGCCGCCCACTCCGTCATCCGACTTTTGTAAGAGAAATATATAGATTTATTTTTAAAAAAGTGGCGCGCCAAGCAGTCTGCTCCCGCGATGTCGCAATCATCCGTGAGACTCGCCGTGATCATTTGTTCAGCAACGCTTCCGATGTTTCTTTAATACCAGATAACACTGTTATACTATCTTACTGTACTATCAATGGAAGTCAACGTGAAAGGTTCGTCGTAATATTTTTTTTATTTGGGGTACCGGTTCGTTAGCACAGGTATTTATAAAATTATTTTTTCGTTCGTTTCAACGGTCAGGCGTAATTTTGCGATATGTTTAAGATTAAATCCATGACGATAATGGGAAAAATTAAAGTTTGTTTTAATAGGTTTCATTTAGAAAACAATAATTATTTTATAGTGTCAATTTTGGTAAACGTGATTGAGCCCACGCATCAATTTTCTTTGATAAATAAAAATGTAAAATATTGAGTTATCGAACCGTGTCAGAAAGTAAAATTTATTATAAGGATTAATAAAAAAATATTTTCATCATTGACTAAGATACACTACACTTCCAAAGAGATTATACGTAACAACGTTGATATATAGTTGGCACAACAGGTAGGTAATTGAAGTTTGGGCACAAAGGAGAGTTGCAAATATTAATTGTGATCAAAGAAGTGCGGACGGCAATACATTAGTCGTGGAGTGCGTTGTTTATTAGTTACACAATGAGAAAAGCTTAAGCATTGTGAATGGCGATTAATTTGAGGCACAGTGTCAGTAAGACGAGTGCAAATCCAGTCGGGGGCATTGCGTCATACATTAGAATGTTTGACCCGCCGGGCGTCAAGTCTGACTACTGCAGGGCTGTCAGAGAAATTACTTCCAACTACTATTGAGAGCACTTTGATAGTAACAAGACATGGCATTATGACATACTTCTTAATGTTCTTTGATATTTTTACATCAAATCATGAAAGGCAAATTTGGTAACTGGTTTCTGTTGTGTTCTTAATTTTCATTCAATTTACGTGTCATATTGCAGGTATCGAAGGTTAAACTCTGGCACTCTATTAGAGGGTCCGAGAATGAAATCCTAAGAGCACACCTGCAGTTTTTAAAAATAATTTCTCAAAGATGTGAGAAATTTACCTATTCGCACTTGGCTACAACAGTAGACAATGATTAGTCATCGCCTACTCCTCATACTCTGAGAGAAAAGCCGTGCCTAGCAGTGGAACAATGACTGACGCGACACATTATACACTTCTATAAAGGTTAACACGAAAATTCTAATTAATATACCATAATAGACCACGACAAATAATGGCGATTATGTTAAAAAAACCGATTCTGTTTTGGTTTTGTAACTTGTTTTATTGTTGTGTTGTTTTTATGATTGTACAACTTTATTTTAATATTATATGAGTAGAAGTAGCAAACATGCACTCTACCTGTAAGTGAGTGGCCACTGCTTCCCACCAACACCTGCGATCCACATCAAACAAAATGAAAAATGTACGAGGGGTGGACTACAAATTTGGACAACAACTAAAGACTTAGTTGGAACGCTTCGGATGAGTGTTCGTCTTACCATAACCTTAATACCAAAATACAGCAACGTTTTACTCTGCTATTATTAGGGAGAAATAGGTGCCACGTAAGTGCCGCAGGAGTAGAAGCACCTTCAGACTAAACACTTACTAACATTAGAAATATCCAAGACTTTTAACTCACCATGAAGGAAATAAAGATCAGGCTTAACCATTCTAACAATGCAGCATTTTAGTTATCAACGGCTGCTTCGTGAGATTGGTAACAGCTAACGTTTCTTATATCGCCACAACGCTTCGTGAGATTGCAGTGGAAACAGGAGTCTGGTAGCCCTGACTGGCCGGGCACGCGGCGCGCCATCGACGTCTCCGTGAATTCCAACCATTGTCACGACACCGCGCACCGTCTCTCCGCTTACTTAGATCAGCAGCACACTTAACGAATTTTAGTTGCAATATTTCAAGTAAGTTACAAACTTAATTTTTTGCCAAAGCTGTTGACGAATCGAGGATTCTTTTAACGGATTCTTTTAACGGACGAGGAGGCCTTTAACGGATCGCTTATTTTGTTCTATTTACTACTCATGATTATTAAATGTATTTTCAATGATTTAAATTGGTTGGTTATATATTCTTAGAGCTCTGGCTCTGAGCAGTGCAAAAATATGATAAGTTAAAGAAATAATTACAGCTTTAGTGGTGAATAAACGGTTTTTATATAAATAACTGTCAAACATTCTCACAAACTGTCGCGTTTTTATTACTAGTAGGAAAAGTAGGATTTTGTCTCGTTTGGATCTTGCTCAGGATCGTGTGCAAGTACCTTTAGAGCACTCGCGATACCACTTGCTTGTCATTTTATCTCTATATTGAGAAACCTTGCTCAACATTTCAGTTTCATTTGCAGACCACGCGTCGAGCCGCCGACTAATTCTCCATTTACTTTTATTTCCTTCCTCATTCGAAAATTACGCCAATTATGTATAATAGTTAATCCAATATATTTCGAATAATATAAACGAGTAATTTACTCGAGTTTTATGCTACTTAAACTTAAGCCACGTCGCTTACTCGAGTTAACGTATTAATGTGGTCAGATTCTAAAAGTAGTCGTTAATATCGATCGATTCCCCAGTCCCTATTAAATTGCATGACGTTAAAACCAATAAGCTGTTTATTGTACGTTTCGTATGGTTCGTTCGTTAGTTCCTCGCTCAATAAGTTGTTTATTGTGAGAAATTGCTCAGAGAACTATAAACTTGGCTACTCGTATATGTATGATGAATACCAAATAACATTAGTCTAACAAAGTTAAGAAATCCATGATAATTATTTGACAACCACTTATTTCCTACCAATTTATTTGTGTCTAACGGTTTCTGCTAGTGTGCGACTATTTTTAGAATACTTCCCTCATTGTTCTCTTATCTCTGGTACAAAGGGTATTGCGAAACTAAGGTCTTTGAGGTCAACGTATTTTTAGGAACTAGGAACGTCAAGGCACTTTCCTGTCGTGCGTTTAAACGCCTGAAAAGCGCACGGAGTTTTTTTTGCGAAATAAGGCGCTTTCACATTGGGTGATTTTAGACAGGCTGCCATGACATGACATCAAGATCGTTCTCCTACTGTTCACGGGCGTTGGCGTTTTTCAACCACATGTCTAGGAATATGTACTTGTGATGTAATTTTAACAATTCATTAACAATGTAGTAACATCGTGTTATTTCGTATGGAAAATTATTACTTTACGAATACCGTACGACAACCATCCGGTATCGTGCAGCATTCTGACACAAATCGTCTAATTTGAAAGCGGCCTACGTCCACATAAATTGCCAACCTAATCGGGAAGTAAACATTAATTCTAAGTGTCTATGAGATGCGATTTAAGTATTTACCGCGAGCAGAGCCTGCAGTCATTATCAGTATCGTATCGTATTCAACATACCCGTGCATTGTACATTTGCTGTTATCTCAAGCGACGCCCACACTTAGCGTTCGTTTAACAATTGCATAACGTGTTTAGGTGCTTTTGGAAAAAGTGTCCGCATTCACCATATCACTCGCTTAAATTATTGCTTACACTAAAGTAACTGTATACGGAAAACGTAAGTTTAAGGTAGGTTTTTTCAATAATGGATTCTAAAATTGTATGACACAAACTAAGCCGATTTGACCGGAATCAAAGCCGGGTAAATTTATATATGTTATACGGTACGTGTTGATACACTTATCTGAACCTAAATTGAACCGCATTTAATCCGGTTCAACTTGGATTCATAGAATCTAAATTGTACTAAATCTAATTGTAATTTAGATTTACAGAATCTAAATTGTACCGCTGTGTCCAGCTGGTAGGTATATACGATCTTTCAAGGAGCGAAACTTTCAAAAACTAACCGACGCCTTGAATTTTCTTCATCATTTTGTTTTATTAACGTACCCGTTTTAATGTGAGTTTGATACTTACAAATAACATTAGCGCTCTACAGCTAGTCTCGTGTACGCTAAAAGGTTGGAAAGACTTGAATGGCATTACGATCGGCGTTATTGGGCACGTTAACCCGCTCGATGCCGCTCGCAACCAACATTCGATAGGGCCTGGTAACCTGTGCGCTAAGTCTCTAACCGATTTATTATTAACATATTATCATACTAAAATTATAAAGGCGAAAGTTTGTGATACATACATCCTGTGTATGTTCGGTACTCTTTCACACCCTTTGATACACATTGGTCGGCATAGTTAATGACCTGAGTCGTCAGAGCGTCATACGACTCATATCTTCCCGACAATTCGATTACGATATCGATTTTAGTAGTTAATACTAAGAGATTAAGAGTTAAAATCAAAATTATCAGATTCCTGCTCGATCCACTTGTAAATAACAAAGAATAAGCCTGTGTTAAAACCGACGCATTTTTCAGTTATGGCGTCTCGTTTCAGACCAAACAGTAGTTAATAAAGATATAATATTTATGAGACAAAATGAGCACGTAACATACACCAATAAAGTAAACATATCTTTGTTAATCGTTTTAGTTTTTCATAACTTTCAAACAAAAATATGAATCAGTAATCGGATGTAATAAAAAATTGTACGTAACAACGTCCATGTGTTCTTGTCTGTCATGCAAAAAGGTTGTGGTTTTATTGCTGAAGGGTAGACTAATGTCAAATTATGTGTATTTGTGTACTTGGTTTTGTATGTATCTCTTGATAAGTCATAAATTGTTTGTATAAGATTATGAGAGTAATTTATTATACTACACTTCCATCGCAGTAAATTACTAATAGCCTAATAAGTTGTTGTATTCACTAAACGATAAAGTGATATAAGAGCTAGAGAAGTACAGAGGAGCCACGCTGTCTGTCAGTCGTGATTTTTTAGCCCGTAGCCTCGCAAGCGTCTGCAATTGGCATTTCTGTTAATTGCGTAGTCTGCGATCACTTTCGTGGGCGCGCGCGCAGGTGCCTCACCGCACGCCGCGGCGTAACGGTGCGTTTGTAAGAAAAGTAAACAACCGCATTACC
The DNA here is from genome assembly GCA_018251515.1 of Cecropterus confusis. Lineage (NCBI taxonomy): Eukaryota > Metazoa > Arthropoda > Insecta > Lepidoptera > Hesperiidae > Cecropterus > Cecropterus confusis. The sequence goes on along the minus strand of DWTU01001601.1, from coordinate 4,164 downwards.
ATAAACTCAGCACGATTGATGTTCATTAAGCAAATTAACGCGTTTGATACTTACTTGCGGCTTACTACGGTACAAATGCGCGAAGCATAAGGTTAGGGATTTTGATTTTTTTAGGATCGATCTTGATATGCCAAACAAGTTTTGAGGAATCGATCGATTAGCGGACCGGCTTCTGAAAATTCTTTGATTTAATTCGTTATCATGATTAACTCGTTAAAAAATTTAAGAATAGAAAGCTAGCAATAGCAGAATGCCTAGTTCATGGTATTTGAGATCGTAAATATTTTAGTACCGATTTTAAAAATCGATGCGTATATTCCCTATAATGGATTTTTCTCACATTTACTTTACTTTAGGTTTCTTTGGCGCTTATATAAAAATTAAAACGGACTGTATTGCATTCCGAGTCTTGAGCCGACCGATAAGTCGTTCGTGTCAATACGAGATAACCAACGCAAATAACAACGTGGACGTAAAGTCGATGACATGCGTAAGTGGAACGAGGAAGGGACCACGAGGACTTTAAAAGTTTTTAAAGCAATTGATTTCTTCACAAATAAATCATCAAATCATATACTTAATCTCACAATATCTAAATCATTTGAAAGGACAACGATGTTTATAAAATTATTCAACTAAATCTTTGCTTTGAAACGTAACGTTTAATGTCAATACTTTTTCGGTCGGCTTATTTTAATCATTATGCCTATCAAAATCTTCTTGCATGGTTTTAGTGCACTATTCATTCGAGTATTTGTACTATAATATATTAAATAACTGATCAACATAGCTGATCAACATATCAACGCACAGACGGAATCGTTGAACCAATAATGAAATTTTGCACGAAAGTTCTTTATATAACGTAAATAAGCACAAAGAAATAATTTTTAACCATTCTCTTATTAAACCATTAAAATCGGTACAGTAAGTTTGTATATCTGCCGATTTTAAAGCATTTATTTTTAATTATTACACTTGTTCTCTTGTACGATTTTTATATGTAATAAAATACAGAATATTTAAAAATAGACACAGAACAAAGAATTAAAAGCAGATATATACGATAAAAATATTTATAATAATTTACTATTTTAACATGTTTTCACGTAGATGTGTAGTTACGGTGGAAACGTGACATTTCATGTACAGGCTATTAGTTAGAAATAACTGTGTTTAATGATTTTTTGAAAATTCCATTTCCTATGGGGTAGAAATTCGTATTACTCTTTATTCGTATTGTTATGATTCACTCGCACAAAATCGTGGGAAAAAGCTATTAAACTATTAGTTAAGGATGATTATATTTAAGCTCATCTTCGTTTAAAATAAAATTGCTTACTAGTACGATAAAAAACATGATATTACAAATATCCGCGTTAGGCCACATAACCTCAAGTATAATTCATAACCAATTGCGAGTCTACATAAAAATCCAATGATTGTGAAGCACGCAGCAGACGGTAGAGTGGCTTGGAATGTGCCGCAGTGCCGCGGGGTAGAAAGCTACCGCACATCGCTAACGGCCCGGACCCTTTGAGAGCCGTTACTGTCTCGAATATGTTCCAATTTGTCTTATCCGCTTTATAACACTTACACTTTCATAGCTTAGGCTCGTAGTTTAGTCCAGTTTTTACTTAAGTTTCGTTTTGTTAGGTACATAGTTTTATCCGAGTACAAACATTAACGTTTTTAATGTCAAATGAAGTGATTATTGTTATATGTATGAAAAACACACTTCATAAATAAGTGATCTTATTACCTACTTTTCTAGTTTTGTGAACACAAAATCCTGCCCGTAACTTCGTTTACTTTATTTAAGATTATATGTGTTAAGTAATTCAGCATGGGGCCTGTAAAATAAAACAGCTTGCATAAATAAATCATTTACGCTTAACACTGTTGTTATTAAACAGAGCTATGATATATCTTATATATATCTTCTAATTGAACGAACCTAAAATTGCAATACAATTAAACTAAGTATTTAACTTCTAACTTATTATATTATAAATAAGTATATTACGGAAGGACATAAATGTTTAAAGCGCTCGACATACTTAGTGTCACTGGCAGGAAACAATCGATCGATTTCAAATAGGTCACTCAACTGTAGAGAAAATGTTCACAGACCTGTTAAGCAGTTATCTTGATTATTTTCTTAATGAATTAGTTGTTATAATATGTTCCAATATATTAAGAAGTGTTTTAGGTCAAACGATAATGCTGGTCCAGTACGGGTTAGCCTTTATGTGCTAACATTCTAGAGGCGCGTAGATAAGATTTTTTGTAGAGATTTTAGTACGAATCCAAATGATGATAATGTGACATAGATTTTTTTAATTTAACAATAAATTGTAATTTAAAGTAAAAAATAATTAAGGTTGCAGAATTTTTTGACTCCGGCACTACTACCGTTAAACCTATTTCTGCCTAATAAAAGCAAGTTTGAAGGATCTGATGAGGAAGAAACACGCACACAAGACGATCCTTACTTAAACAAAAGTGTCCTGTCAGTTTTATGTATAGTTGTTATCCGTCGCAGTGGTCAAAATTACATCATAATTAAACCTAAGCTTGATATTCAGCTAAAGAACTGATAACGTGATTTCGTTTCAATTTCAATAATAAATCAATAAAAAAATAAAGCGCTTTTGTGTATTTTTAGACTATGTATTAATTTTCAGTTATTTTAGAAACACACATTGAAGGGAAAATGGGGTTTAATTGCTAAGTTGTATTTAATACAAATATCGTTTACAAATACGTTTTTGATACAAATATCTCACATTGTTGATATTTTGTTTTTATTGAATAATTTTGTAACGCTTATTATGTATACATATCTTCAAGTATTAGTAAATATAGATGGATATTGGCAGTAGGTACATAACAAGTGGCACAGGCAAAGATTTAAATCTTGGGCACGCACTTGACATTCGGTAAGGCTAAAGCGAAGTGCGAAATGTGTCGAGTGGCCACCGCCGCGGGGTAGAAAGCCACCGACCACAAGACTACCGTATTATAAACAAACACAAAAATGTCAGTTTTAAAGTTCCATTCAGCGGACTATAGACGGAATATTATTTGTACAATTAGTAAGATGTGATACAAATAAAATTGTGTTATTACAAGTAAGGTTTTCGGCTTGTGAAAAATATTATTAAAGTTCCTTAAAGTGTTAATGTACAGTTAAAAAGATTATATTTTAATTTATGTAATAACAAACAGTGTTCTAAGACGATTTGTAATTTATGAGTTGACATTTTCTCGCAGAAACACTGTCTAGCTGTCGTTCTGCTTGAACCGTGATGTCATTGCATTAGTAAATATTGTAGCATCGCGTTGATAAAGCATCCCAAAGATCTGTACTATCGAAGTGACGTCACATCGACAACAATGACGACTAGCGTCTCACATATTGTAAGAAATGTCTAAAGCAGTGAATTTCGAAAATGAGTTCGAATATATAAACCGAGACACATTTTTTTACGAATGAAAATAGTCATTTTTCGTTTGCAATCATAATGCACTTTTGCAAGAGATTTTTTCTAATAAGTAGCTAGGCTTAAAATCCACTGCAATAGAGCACCTAGCTACTTGCTTCATATGAAAAACTTGTTTCATGCAAAAATATATGTCGGCTAATATTGAATTAATGATCCAGCAATACGTTAAATTTAAAAACCGTGGTAACACGCGAGGGGATCGTATTGTAAATCTAGATTTCAATTTTAATTACTTGATTCTTAATGGATATGTTCGTAGCACGTGCTCGTAACGTTGCATATGTACATTTTAATATGTATTGTGTCGTAACTAATGTTTGACATTTCTTTTTTAAGGGTTCCGTACCTCGAAAGAAAAGACGGAACTCTTATAGGATAACTTTGTTGTCCATTCGTCCGTCCGTCTGTCAAGACCCTTTTTTCCCAGGAACGCGTGGAGGTATTAAGCTAAAATTTATGTCAAATACTCAAATCTACTGTTCCTTGGAGCTGTGAAAAAATCTAACTTCTAAGTCAACTCAATCAAACGATACTGCCATTCATACTGCAAATTTTCGAAACTCGCAAAAGAATTAAAACCTACAAGGTACTACCCGTAAACTCAGAATCTTGAAATTTGGTACGAAGGAACATCTTATAGCAAAGATAAAGGAAA
>DWTU01001600.1:0-12886 GCA_018251515.1 Cecropterus confusis | reverse complement strand
GGTTGCCGGCTCACTTATATGTGAGGCGACCATCTATGTCCTCTGAAGTACCATCAGGCGGACTGCATGCTCGTTTGCTACTTCAGTCTGATATATTATAAAAAAAAACTATATTTTGCAGGTGGATAATGCATAACATGAACATCCTTATCCCGTCAACCGATATAAACTGCACACAACTATTCGAGGCGACAAAGGCTTATATATCTTGTGCATGGCTTAAGGAAACTAGGCTACAAGCGCCGGTCGCGCGTAACGATTTCCATAAGGTGCTTCAACCTACAGAACTAGATATGCTATTGACTGAATTATGGGGAACTTATTATGACATCAGAGATTTCATGGACGAAGGACGACTACATGATAGGAAAACAAAGATGGTAAATTATATAAAGCGCAGAAAAAATGATTCAGAGAATCTGCGACATGCCTTAACGAAAAAATTTGAAATTCCCCATAACATTCCCTTTATTCGTAAAGATTTGCTTGTCAACGACGATGGTGATTACGTAAATCCAGATGGTGGTGATGCAAATAATGAAAATAGTGAAGAAAATTATGAAGATTAAATGAATGTTTAATTTTTAGTTGTAGTTAATTAGTATTTGATTTGATTGATTACCATTGACCGCGTCCAACCTTGCCGTGGCAAAGGTAAAGTAAGTGAAGTAAAAATTTAATAATTTTAATAATTAACGCGTATTACATAATGGTAACAACTTTGAAAATTTGATTTTATTCAGATTCAATCTTACCCGCTTGCCCGTCTTATGCAATGTTCTCTTACCAAACGACCATATGCCATAAACCTGCAGAAAGTTATTCATTTTAGATAGTATGCTAATTAAAACACTGTCTAAAAACTACCTAAGTTTTGTGATCTGCAACTTATGTTTAAGTAACTACCTATTTATAGAAATAATAAAATGTTCGCTCTGTGCGAGTAATTAAGTCCTTTGTGGTACAGAATATACCTTTTAACATTTTGATTAAACCTGGAGATTGCTGCTTGCAATGCGTATCTTGATACTTGGTACAAAGAGTAGTACGCACAAGTAAATGAAAAACACGATTTATTTTTATATCTTTATTTGGTTTAAATGCATTGGTACATTTCTACAGAAATTGAACATCGAAATTTTTGTGAAAGATCAAAATTGTTTCTAACGCTAATAATGTATTCTAATTAATTTCTATTACATGATAATTGCGCAGGAAAGTCGAAATAAACCATTGTACTTGCAATTTCGTGCTGAAATAGGTGATTACTGACATTATCTTGACTTTTGCAATAATTCAGCTCGAAGTGCAAATATATGTGTATTTAGCGTTATTTTTGCGTTATTTATTATGTACCTATCTTAATCGAAACGATACATATTTTACTGCATCCGTGCAGCGCAGTCTCAATTTTTTATAAATATTAAGAACTAAAAAGTAATAATCTATGAATAATAAAATAATTATTTACAACCACATAATGGGCTTCGTTAACGCCAGTTAAATTGTTTAATTGGAATGTTATTCGCTAGTGACACATCTTCAGGTAATATATGAAAGTTAAAAATAATTAAGTACGAAAGTAACGCTCATTTTGTGAACGTCGACTGAAACATCCTCGCAATATTTGCCTCGCATTTTATGCATTCCATCATATTCATGAGTTTTTCTTATTATACATAACACAAATACCTTTGTAACTCTGACGTAGGTGCTAACAGAATACAAAAATATAAAAACGAAACGAATTAAAGTAAATACGACCTGCGTATGAGTATATTTCATAATGTAAGTATTGATTCATTTGCTTTTTATCAGCAGACTTTTTTAAACATTAAGCAGGGGCATAGTTTATAATAGAAGTGCTCTTACTATAAATGTCAGATAATGCATAAATTACCCTACGCCTATCGTCCGACCATATATGCGTAATAGATTAAAAGTATCATCGTTTACTAGGTTATCTTTGGTATGATTTAACACATTATTACTTTATATCCTACATGTTTCGGCCCTGAGATTTAGGCGCATCCGGGTCGGCGGTACATACGCATTTCGGTGGTGGCGACAGCGATCCACTCGTTGCGGCCGGAGTCGAACCATGTCAGGCCCAGGTTGTACTTGCCGTTGATGTTCACGTGTTGGCAGTGCGAGAACCACCAGCCACCCTCGTAGTTGCCTGCGCAGTGCGTATTGGAGATGTCCCTATCGCGGTCGATGGCGGAGAACTCCATGTGGTTCTGGTATTCGAATGCGTCACTAGCGTTCCCCTTGAAGCCGCTCACGTCTAGCACGTAACCCGAGTCAGCGTTGCCGACGGAGAAGTGATCGTACTGAGCATACCAGCCTCCACCGTAGATATCTGTCATATCGATTCTCATCGAGGAGCAGTTGTCAGAGGTGAGCTGGTGCATGGTTTCTAGACCCAACCAATATTCAGAAGCAGAGTTTCCGAAGCCATGGACGTACTCGGAGAACTTTCTGTTGAATTCGATGGAGCCGTTGCAGCGGCGTTGGAGAAGGGTACTGCCGTTGTTGCACCAGGTATCGATGGGCGCGTTTCCGGGATGAATTAGATATGTACCGGCTGGGCCAGAGATGCTGGAGCAGTCCCTTGGCAGCTGGTTCACCAAGTCCTCGTATTCGCGTTGGACAGGTTGCAGTTCCTTCACTTCTCCCATCAGTTGAGGCAGGGGGATGCCTTCAGTTGTATTAGCTTCAAGGTTGCTTGCCTCGCTCTGTAATTAATGGCAATAGTTAAAAAAAAATCAAATTGCTTAGTTATAAACAATTTACTTACAAGTAAGCACTTTATTTTAAACATAAGCGGGCTACTTAGTAGTCAAAATAATTTCCCATATAGGTACACATTTGGTTTGCCGCTTGTAAGTTTGAGTACTTAAAGACTTAACGTATTAGCCCCCGATTCCTGAGAGTTGGAGTTAAGTTATATTTAGATTCAAATACATTTGCCGTTTGAATAACAAATTTATTTGTTATCTTCTCGGCATTAATCCCACGAATGAACAACAAACCGAATTTACTGCCGCGTGTAATACGTGACTCAAAATAGAGTTTGTTGTAAGAGTAACCAAGAACACATGCGTGGGATGGGACAAGCAGACATTGGGTAAATATAAATACAACAGTCAATCTTGGTAATAAAGAAAATGTTAAAGCCATCCGATGTAAGCTATGTACTTCAGATATTTTTTTTTATTTGTCGCTCATTTGGCTCGTGCTATTGTATTACTATGGATCATTTTAACATCAAAGTTTTTTTACAAAAATCCGGCGTGATTGAAATTATTTGCATTAAATGAAAGTATTTGTACACATCATACAATCAAAATGAATTTGCACGAGCAGTAAATTTCATGGGGTAACCCTAATCTCAACTGACTCGCGTATAAACCTTAAATTTCAAAAGAGTTAATCCTAGGATTTTCGGATAAACGTTTTTAACACTTAATGTAACACAGTAATTATGCAAGTAATTAACGGAAGCTATAAAAGCCTGTAAGTCTGCCTTTACAAGTAGGTAGTACTCGTTATTATGCTATACAAATATGCTATGTCTACATTGTTAATAAATTTGAACGTTAAATAACTAATTTGTCCTACGATAGGTACATTGGTAGCGATGAAAAGTCACTGTATTTTTACTTATAAAGGGTGTTTCTGCAACGGTTCCTTTATTAATATACCTTGCAGAAAGAAGAATTAAAGAGAATCGTGAATTGTTACTTTCTGAACGACAAAAGTTTTGAATACTAACACGATAAAGCGTTATAGATTTAATTTTATCCACGTATAATAAAAATGAAAGATCCACAAGTCTGTTTGATGTGTATTTATAAAAAGAACAGTTTGGGCAGCTGATAATAAATAAATGATTATTAGATATTATGTAAGTTTTTTGTGTGTTGTAGGGATAAGTACATACATCTTAATGACACACACTATATGTTTCCTGCCTTTAGTCACTGTGCCATGTAATTTGTGTGCTGTGTAATTTGAAGTCGAAAATATTCTCTAGCATTGTGTCACGTGGTCTGTAGTGGTATCTAGCGTTTGAATTATTGTTGAATGCATAAAATTTCCGCTTTATGCTTGTTAAATGTTATTGTACTTTTTTTAATGCGGATGACACGTCGGGGTACATGTAATAATTTTCAAAATACGTACTTTTAGGATATGATCGTTCAGACGATAGTAGTGCTGCTTAGAGCGAGTTTCCAGGTCGGCTACGGTGTCGTTAATCTTCTTCATGGTCAGACGGTCCATCTCAGCGCGGTCGATGGCGTTGCTGACGCTAACGGCGATGGCTTTCACGGACTGACGCAGGTTCTCTTGGTCCTCCTTCAGGTAAGACGACTGAGCATTCAACTAGATAAGGAACATATCATTAGAGTCTTATCGTTACAAAACTTAGTTACTTTACTTTGAACAATTTTCAACTTCAAATATTGAATATTTTATCCACAAACATTTTATGGTTGGCAAATAAACACCAGTTTATGTTAAAAGGCGTTCGATTTTATAACATATTTTTACAACATATCTTTTTAAAATCGAACGCTCTTCGACAAAAGGAACGTATAAATCGTTGCCCGAAGCTTAGGAGTTTCATGCTCTTTTTCATAAAAGATTTTTACATTTCTACTGCAAATTTTTATTAAAATGGTCGGACATAAACAGGTTTAACGGACTGTAAACACTGTAAGGGATTTACTATCATATTTGCTTGGTAATGTGCGAATTAGGTAGAAGGAAAATGAAAATATATTATCATAAAAGAAGTGTTCAAATGAAAATCATACGTTAGTACGTTATTTCGTAACAGCTGGTTTTATGAACGTTACAAAGTCGAAGAAATTTACAAGATCGAACTCACTTTAGCGAAGCTGATATCCAATTTGGATATTTCCTTTCTGAATTCGGGAACGGTTTTGTCGGCCTTATTCTCGATGCTCTCCAAATCTTCGCGCAATTCGAGCATGGAGGCGTGAACTTTGTCAAAGTCGGAAACTTTCTGCGAAATGTTCTGCACCTCATCGCGTAAGTTCTTAGTTTCCAGTTCCAGAAATTCCACTTTAGCGGACAGCAAGTTCCAGTTCGGTTCCTCGTAGCGGTCAAGTCGCCGTTGAACGTCGAGGATTTGAGTCTGTAAGCTCTGTTGATACTCGTCTAGTTGATCTTGGGTGCGAGCGAGACGTGAGATTTGGGTGTGGACCATTTTGTTGTGACGAATTTTGTGAGCATGCTTTAGTTCGCCGTGGCGACCCTCGCAGCCATCCAACACCTCGTTGTAGCTGCCCATGTTCATTTCGGCCATCTGTTTTGTTTTTACCTGTGACAAAAACTATAATAAGTCAAATATTACTACTAACATTATGTAAAGCATTCGATTTGATATTATTAATATGTATTATGGATTTTGGTACACTCGTGCTTATACATAGGCACGCTAAACAAGGACTAAACAGGACGAGGGCTCTACCTTAAATTGAATACAGTAATGTTTCTACTAAAAACTAAGTCTGAATGCAAGACCTTACAAATTTTCCTTCAAAACATCGGAATCATTAAATAGGTGTAGCTGTGGTGGTGCCGAAAGGGAACTTTGTTCGGGTGGTTGTACCTTCCAAGAAATAAGCAAAAGTCGTCTACACTCCATAATATTTCTATTGCTATACAAATTAAAACGATTGTTGGACTTGAGGGCTAGAATTCTATATACAGTTTTTTCATCATAAGAGCTCATACACTTTCCAAGTTCAAAAACATGCCGTACACAGCGCCAGAGCGCACCCATCACACACTTCAACAAAAAATCAAGTTATTTTGTACGTCGCTTGTTCTGGTATGTACATAACAAATTTAAAAAAATACATGCGCCTCCGACAAATACTTAATGCCTTTCATAAAAGTTAATTAACAAATACTTTTATATTCCTCTAATAATTGTAACATTAAAATATGCTAAAATATATTAGTTAATAATAACGATTGTTATTTTCAGTATTATCTAATAAACAAATTAACTCATCCGCTTGTTGGAAACGTGGTAACTGAATAAATATTTTAATTAAATTTGATGGTATACACCGCACAGCGTTAATGTAACCGGCAATAATTTAATTAATTGTGTCTATTTACATTCATCGAGTATCTATATTGATTGCGGTTAAACTCTAATTACTCATATTAGTAACATAATTTTTTGTTGTTCATTTTAATCAGTATCCAGCAGCCAATTGTTGAAATATTGTGTAAATTTTAGGAAAAGTAATGCGTTTATCCGCGGCGGTACGTACCACGAGAATAAAAGTAAGGCTGGGACAAAAAATTCATAACGCATAAACCAGCACAAAAGTTTTAGGTACCTTTGTCCTGCTTTCAAATATTATGGTTTCTGGCTCGCAAAGTTCGCGAACGTGGACGGCAGGGCTGACACTTTGTACGTTATACTATACTCTTTAAATTAATAAGGTCAAAAATACATACTGCGCGTATCTATTTTACACACTATAAAAGGCGTATAACAGAACCATAGTCACATAGTATTTATAGTACAACACAAGTTAAATCAAATTTGATACGTGGCAACCCTATTTGAATATACAATACAAAGGATTGCACAGGAAGCCTTGCTAGTATGCACGTAGTGAGATGCCGATGTTGTGGTTATAAATACAAGATCAGTTTCGTTTGATATTCCGTCACGTATGGAAGCCATTCGATTCGAGATATTGTGTGTATCGCGATATTGCGTTTACGTATTGGGTAGCACAGTCGGGAATCAGTACCATTATATATCTAGAGCAAGTTGATGTTAAGAGCGGATGTATATTTAACGATGAAGTTATATTTACAGATGCCTATGTATATGTACATGTATGTTCAATTAGCGTATAAAAAACATAATCCGCGCAATAGATTAACACAAGTTGACAAGAAATTTTTTTTAAACGGTAAAGAAATGTTTAATTTATCAAGAATGACATATAAGTTGTTTTGTATCCTGAAAAATTATAGGAAATGCCTTGAGCAAAGTAAACTTAAATCTATACTTAGTTCAAGAATTATATTATACACACAAGTATTGTGCGGTGCTTTTTGTAATAAAAATTCTCAATATAAAATGTACTCAATATGACAATGAACCTTAATATAAAATGTTAAAAAATTAAGATAAAACGAGGATCAAAGAGAGAAGCCGGCTCGCTAATGAAGAAACGAGTAGCACCGAGGGGAATATTCATAGTGAGAGAGAACAGTTGTAAGGCGAGCGACGGATGTGCCACAAACACTGGAAGGTTGCGAGCAAGATACGAGATAACGTGGAAATATTCATAGACGTATTAGACCATAGATGCGCCGCGCTTTTGCATATCGTAGCAGTGGCGAAGCAACAAAGAATGTTTCGTACAAAATAGCCCCCAGTGTTTTCGGCTCGTTTTCACATTTGTTTTCGCAACTGCAGCGCTGAATTTTATTATGATGCAAAACAAATATTTGCCCACTTCGTAAATCATAACAGTTTGATAATAACGTTTGCCACCGGATACTGGGTTTAACAATGTTATTATAATGAACATTTATAAATATTAATAAAATTGGTCCGCTCGGTTGTTGAATGAGATACTTACTTGTTTGTTTTCTGTTAAAATGGACCAAATATGCTCATTAAATATGTTCACAACCGCAGCAGTGCAGGAACATGTGCACACACGAAGGTATAAACAGCGAGAAACGGAAAAAACTTAACCTCGGGGTTTATAATTTCTTGTTCTCGGTAACAATGGAATTTTTGTAAATTTGTGGCGACAAAAGTACGCCTTAATGCGCTGTAGGAGAGAGGTGTGGGCGGGTCGGGGTAGGTACGGACTGGGTGGCTTTTGCCATCTGCTTCAAAACGTCGGCACCGTAATTAAGGCACTCGCGGGAACAGGTTCCAGGAGGCTGTTGAAATCCGGAGACGGCTGTCCATTCCACTTACGTACTTGGATACTTTTGGCGTTGTTTTATGCCTGCATCGTGTTTTACGATGGTTAATGCCTGCCATGTTCGCGCATATGTAGTGTACATGTTCAAAACGTGTTAAATATCTTATAAAGTATTAAAAATATCGATAAATTTAATATTTAGGAACGCGACTGCAGGTTTTTATTTGTATAGATGATAAACTATCCTCGCAGGCGTTTATGATTACGGTGCAATTTAAATAAAGTATTCCATAGCGTTATTTGATAAACTCTTTTGTAAAACAGTTTTTACAAGTGTTAGTTACATTTCATTTACTCTTTATTGTACCAGGAGTTCTAGCCTACAGACTTAGTATTGCATTGAAAATTGGCTTTATATGAGACTTCCGTTTCTGTTAAATCTGTAGTTGGTTACAGGTGATCTCATGGAATGGCACTCATGCGACAGTGCACTATCAGAGTAACAGTGCACTATCAGAAATACTTATTTCACGCTCACTTGATATTTCTAAACAATTTGAAAAGAGCAAGTCTTAAACGGAAATTTAGTTATATTGCATGTTGATGTAAAAAAATATAAAAAATGACATGTTTTCGAAGCAGGTACTCTCGAGCCGCCATGTGGTGGTCCAGGTGAGGCCTGCACGGCTCCGGGCAATGAGATGTAACTATTTATTTCTCTTTGTATAGCGCTATATGGCACACGCATACATTACGGGTGGCAGGTGTTCACACTACCTATAAAATTATTTATATCATCTCCCATCCTATTCTACAGGTAGGTACTTATAAGAACACGATCTGAGTTGACGGTTATAACTTAGTAATTATACCTATAATATGACTTTTTATGAAAACGCTTTCTACACTGTCGTGGGTACCATGGATACACAAAGATGCACAAACACCCCGACCCAGAACAGAAATCTAAATTCATCATTCTGATGGGGATCGAACCCGGAACCCACTGCGTGTCAGACCGGTATGGTGACCGCTCCGCCACGCGGGTCGCGGTTTATAAAAACAAAAATTACTGATAAAAATTAATTAATAATAAGGTTTAACTAATCTAGGAACAGTATCAATTATTTTGAGAAAAATTAAGCTGGTCTTTATATAATTTAAGGATTTAATCAATAGTAATACTGGCTCTTAAAATCAATAAGAACACAAAACACGTTAAAAGATCGGCTAGTATTTTTGTTGGTGAATCGGTAATTTACAAAAGCAATGTACATAAAGCCTCTTCATAGTTTAGTTGGGGTTCTCGTTTCTGACGATTCGGCGCGGCCGCATCCGTTCGTTCTCGTTCCTATTATTTAGGATTTCGAGAAAACAAAAGTGGTGTACTTCACAAAACTTTATTCATACATGTGACCGCGGAAGCCGGACCAGTTTGCACATATGTCGGTATCTCATTTAATGTGAACGAGCAGATGTAAGCTATTTTTAATATCACTCCTGCGGACCGCTTCAGCGTTTTTATTTTGTTTTATTAATGTAACGTCATATACTTTAATGACTTTAATGATCATTGCTTCAAGGACGCGTACGGGTAATAATTGCAATGCCTTAAAATAATCCGAAGCGAATTGCTTCAGATTTTCTGTTTTCATAACGAGACTCAAGTTATTTTTTATTAAAATATCACTACAAATTTAGTTGTAATCAAACTTTACTGTAACACATTTTTAATTCGTAAACACCTAACTATCTAACGGGTCAGTCTCTATAGCAAGGTTAAATGCCGAATAGTAATCGTAAAAATATTCATATGGTGGAGTACCCCTACTAACTACCGCTAGTACTAATGCTTATTTTCTATACAAAAAAAAGCTATGAAACAATATGACGTCGATATCCTAATATGTAAAACCGTAACCTATCCATACCGTATCCGATTCAATAAATTCTTCAAATATTTTTTGTACTACAATACAATAGAATCATTCAATCCGCGATATTGTTCACCGGGTCTGTATTTCTAAGAACGGTATACGTGTGTACCTATAGTTTTTTTATTGCATTCAAAGTTACTAAGAACTTTTAGGATGGAAGAAAGGAGGCTTTGGATACAAAAAATTGTACCAAAAATTCCATTGCGCTTTGAGTATTATTTGGATGCAATAAACGAATCTTTGCATGTGTGGCACCGCTGACAAAAGGCAGGCAATCAATATAGAGGATCCTATTAAACGATTGTAGCGTATTCACAATGCTCTTTAATAATTTTAATGGACTACAGGCTGTTGTAGAGCGCTGACATAGATTTAAATGTATGTATATGGAGCCATTGATAGCATACATTTTAAGCTAGGGTTGTAAGTAAAATGACCTCATAAATAACAGCACTCAAAATGTATTAAAAGATAATGTACAAGTAACAAGTAGGTACTAGTTAAAATTAAATATGAAACAAAAAAATGACTCAAGATCTACTTCTATCGATCTACAATTTTATTTCAAGGATAGGATTTTAATTAAACTTCACTCAATTTTACAAAATCCGGTTGACAGGTAACAAAGGCTGAAAATTGAGAAAGTAACACAAGAATCGTGTAGCACAGTCCCTGATAGGTCACAATCTGCTCATAAGCTTCAGCCAAAAAAGTTATTAAGTTAAGTTTGTCATCGGCTTTGTTAATTACTGCCGGGGATCGAATTTCGTGTATTTTGTCTCGTTCAGTGTGAGGTCCACTTTTTGCGACATTCCCAACGTTCGGTTGCGCACCGATGTAGCGTAGATCTCGCCCTAAAGCTCACACTCGCCCGAGGTTTATATTTTCCATACGAAATTTCTGCACTCGTTACGTTCAAAGTTGTGAAGTCAGTGGTATTATATTAAGACTAGTATAAATCCAAACTGCGTCTTAAAAGTCAATCTATACAATATAATTCCTCCGTTATTATTATTATCTCGGCTTTATTATAGTAAACTGAGCCAAAGCGCTCTTTCGTGAAATTATTTTGATATAAAAGTAACTTTATACGGGTTTGCCTAAGCGTAATGATATATTTTTATTGGAACCCCGCCCTGTCTGTTGGCTCGTTTTGCCGTTCACATGCCCCTATTGTGCGACGGTTCAATGGAATTTCCGTGTTGTGAACTGGCCCTGCAGGTGGATTTGCTATTCAGATTTGGCGTGTTTTTGCTCGGTATTCAGCCAATGAATATTCCTTGTAAAAGTTTTCGTTCAGTCAGACGTTGACATAGCTGTTAAACGGATTGCCGCTGAGATTAAACTTGCCAGAAATATCTTTTTATCAAATAGGTTTGGCAGAATTTACACCTTCCGAAACTGTAGGAGTCTGGACACCCGTTCTTAGCATTGGCGAAAAAGGACTTTAACCGGGCGAATTATTTTGTTTCTTTCTCGATAAAATTTCGGAGTCTATTTATAACTTGGCATATTTTTTCATAACTAAGAGTCGACCTCAAGTTCGAATCGGGTACGGACTTATTCATGATATAAATTTAAATTAGAATTAGTATTTTTAGTAAACCTGAAAACCGAAAGCAACTAGATATAGATAACAGTTTTGGTGTTCGCTGAGTGTGTTTTATCTGTACAATAAAATACAGTACATCTTTATTGTACACCAAACACAAACATGTAATAAAAAACATAAAAAATATATAATGCGAGGTACAACAGGCGGTCTTATCACTAAAATAGCGATCTCCACCAGACAACCTTAAAGTGGCTGAAGGGTAATACCTGGATAGAAGACAGAGTAGGCTGTACAAAATAATAACAATATCACTTAGTGATAGTATAAATATGTCAGCAACTAAAGCCAAAACTAAACTAAAAACTATTTTGCTTGATAGAGTTTATTGAGTGATTCTATTTGATTCTACAGTTTAATATTCAAACGATATTCAATCGAATGCATAGTGACCGGTAAATATGTTGGCCGTTGGCGACGGTTATGACCACCGAGCGTGAAGGGCCGGGCCAACTGTTGTTGCACAAACGCAAGCGATATTGTGTTTTATCAAGAGCTCCACTGGGAAGCTTGCGTTGTACGTACTTTTACGATTTATTCACATAAATTATAACGAACCCTATTTTTTTTCATACGCCTTCACGCAGGGTGAGAACCAGGACCCTACATGTGTTTCTAGATGTGCTTTCTAGGAATCCTACGCAAAACATTCTGCGTTGTGAGTGTTAATATTAAAAAATGGTTTTATTTGAAAAATACTGTCTCGAGCCAACTTGGAGCAAGGAAAATTTACTAAACTTCCGCCGCTTACGCCACAACGTCGAGTATAAGTCTTCGCGGCTACGAGTCACGTGGATTTCAAATACTTATACAACATTCCAAAAATTCCTTAAGATTATTATAAATGGTTTCATACAGTGCAAATAGTCTTAAATAGTTTGAAAGAAATATATTAAAATTGCAGAAATTAGAGCTTACAGAAACGTCTATTACAAAGTATTCTAATAATCGCGAATAAAGCTATAAACGCAACGAGCTATCTAGCTTGCTTTGCAATACAATATTAAGGGACCGGATCAGGTACGAATTTTGATATCGGTTAACTTTCGGTCAAAAAATAGGTTACGACTTTCGGTTTCAGTCTGATATCTACTAAAATTTTGTAGTTGGCATTTGCAATTTAGATAGATACTGTGAGGACGCTAATACACGAGAGACAGTTCGTATCGACGAACGTCGGTGATCGTCGCCGCCTGTCGTCAGCGACAGGTCGTCGACGTGAATTGTCGCTCGGGAATTACATAGCTCAGTCGTTCACGTGTTAGAGTTATTTCCACGCATTTACGGTAGCGAACAGCTAAAGTAAATCTTTTGTATACCACTGTCTCGAGAAACTATGCCAAACACGAGACTTAAGATTAATTCAGAGTTCCACAAGGTAACGT
>DWTU01001599.1:0-12891 GCA_018251515.1 Cecropterus confusis | reverse complement strand
AATTTATTTGTCAAAAGAATTACAAACATTCACTTGGAGAGAAATAACAATTTAAACATATAATATTACTACACGACGAGGGTACATATTGCCTTCATATTTAATTGTTAAAATTTATTAACTTGGAATAGTGAATGAGAATGAAGTTCATTTGCTGGTAAGTGGCTATAGAGGCCCATGGACATCTGTAATCAACCCAAGATTAGCCCTTCCAGAATTTGGCCAAAGATACTTTGCTGCCCTTGAGGAATAAAATTAAAAGCCTCAAATAAGTTTGTCTCCGTTACACTCCCTTCATACCAGAACACCACAGCACTTAACACTGATGTTATAAGGCAGATTTTAAGTGTGAGATTGATGCTTCTGGAGTCGCACCATACAGAGTTCTACCAATACCACAAAATGAGAAAAGTTAAAGACTACTTGTCATATACAAGTATCAAAGCAGACTGAAGAAATGCTATTTTCTTTTTAAAAAAAAGACAAAAAGTTCTCAATTACAGTGATTATCTTTTGGGTTGTGAAATTGAATCAGGTTATTTTAACATATATTACAATGATCCAAATTTAGTTTATGATAATATGGTTTACTTTGAAATATTTACTTATCTAATCAAGTTGTTTAACAAGCCTCCTGTTGCTTGGAAACTTCATATTTGAAATTTCTTTAGACATTTTTTTTTAAATTACATAGTTTTTAATAAAAATTGTTACGAGGTTAAAGATATACATTGTATATTTTAAATAGTGTGATGCCTACCTTGTAAGTTGTACATTCCTAGTTTGATTATAAAATACAACATAGTGTATGAACACCATTCTAGTTCACAAATATATCTTTAAAGTAATTTTGATTTTCATCATTATAATCTACATACATTTACGAATTTAGGAACAATTTAGTACATTTCAAACCAGAGCAACTGTGTTTTTATATAGTATTCACTTAGCGTAAATTTCATACACCTAATCCAAACTGTTTATTTGGATGCTACATACAATTTCGGTATATACAAATTTATTTAGACCTAATTATTATTGATTTCCAATTGCGATCTAATGGTACCGTAACCGGACGAACCTCATTGGCGGAGTCGGTTGTTGTTGTTGAGGTTGATACGCCGACTCGGCTGGCGCTATTTTCTTCGCACACGGTTCCGATCCGTCTTCCAAAGGTCTTTTTCCAGCACTGTTCTCAATTTTAGCAGCGATCTAAGAAAACAAACACAATTAACACTACCCACGAGCTAAAATTTGCCAAAAATAACGCTAATAAATTCAAAAGTACGCCAAACTAAAAGTAGGTTATGTGAATGTCGTGTAATTTTTACTGGAGGGAAAACGTAAAACATCACTAAGGAGGGTCGATTACTGTAAAAAAAGACGGTAACGCGATATAAAGAAGGTATTTATACAAATGTTATCTGTAAATACGACGCGATAGGTGTCAAAAGTGCATATTAAGCGATTACGGGTATCCTCCTTACCAATCTTGCACGTTGTACAGCAGCCACATATCCTGCTGTTTGGCTATTATTTTGGAGCGTAGCCATAGAAGAATAATCACTCATGTTTAAATTATACTGGACATTCAACCGCGCAATACGGCAGCCATGAATAAGGATCAAAAGATCCAAAAATTATTTCACTGTTATCTCGCAAGTTGCGAGAAAGACGCTGACCATAAACTAAAAGAGTCTTTTATCCAGGAAGAAGCTTTCTTGTCGGTCTTGTCGGTGGAACGGCAGATGAGTCATATTGTATTTTAACCAATCGTATGTAAGACTACATTGCTATGATTGGTCACATTTCAATCCTTTGTTTTAGATTACTAATAGTTACTTCACAAACTATACATTTAAAAACATAAGGTATATTGGAAAGGAAGTTAATTTCTATTACTGGTATTTATTTTGCTATGTCAGGTTTGATACATAAGGAAACATTTAATACCATTAAAAAATCGAAATTATCGCTATCGTTTTAAAAACATTTTTGATTGTCTATGTCGAGTATGCGCCAAGCGGCAAAGCGTTATGTTTCTGCTAATTATGCCGCCAAATAATAATGTATTTTTTAGAATTTATATTCTTTATTCTGAAATATTTTATTTTATTTATTATGTTCATGGCGTATTTCTTCGAGTTTTTAATTTCGTAAATAAGTTCCAATATATAAAATAGGCATTGTTGTTCGGTATATTATTAATTTTTATTTATTTTATCGTTTATTTTAAGTATTATAGACTATAGTGCGATTCAGTAATTCCAAATATATTTAAAATAATCATTATTGTTAAATAATAAGTATAAGTCAATTGATCAAACACATTCAAAATGCATTTGCTCTTCTGTGAAACTAAACGCGGTCTTTTTTTTCTATGTTGTGGGTGCGTGCATTTGTGTTGTCCGGTGTTTGAAGACGCTTGGAATTTGCTTTCAATTTCTTCGTAGGAAAAATGTCGGGTGATACCGATAAAGCAAAAATCAGTGATAATCAGGTATAGTTGTGAAATATATTTTTGTATTAATTTTCTTTACATTAGTGCGCGTCTAGTAAGAATAATTATAGCTGTGAAGTGGTGTTATTTCCGTGTTATATCACTAATATTTGCCTGCGTCTCAACATGGCTGACAGAACGTTTGCTTCCCGCTAAACGCGGGAACTACGCCACGGAGGGTTGTGATATTAGTCAATAATTTTCAACAAAAACTGTGAATGCGGTCTTAATCAGTTGCTGAAACTGGTTCTAATGAGATATTTTTCAGGATTTCGCATATTTCGCACCCCCGCCCCTTTGCATTTCGTTGCAGGGCCTTTGTTAATGTGCACGATATAATATGACATTGATAGGAAATCCGCATGACCTTGATATTTTGTTTCTTGCGAAATTTCTATTAAGAAGTATCGAAATGTGTTGTTATTCCATCGAAGCGCGACTTGGCGCGTCCTTATTTACACTCTGATCTTAGCGGGCGATGTAAATAAAAGCTAAGGTACCAATGTCCGGGGCCTTTATTGGTGACCTCCTTCATTTTTTTGCCGACTTTTTGCGTCTTTTCAGATTATTTACAATATCATAAGTGCGCATTTCGTTGTTACGTTGTGACTGATCGTATCGTATCTTATTTTGACCTTAACATTTCGATAAAAATGCATTTTGGGTAATACTCCTAGTCGTATGTACACAAGTGTATACATACGATACATAGACAATACGGTAGTAGAGAGTAGTGGCGTCACATTGAAATGTGAATCTTACGCGCCGCAATCTAAGGTTCACAACTAATTGTACTACGTAGTACATTGACGCCAGTAGAAGACGCAGATTTTAACATGGTCGGCAAAGGAGTTTATTTTTAAACTATTAATTTCGATATTATACGATTTGTCTATTTTTTCGCTGTCTTTTCATACTTCGGTTTATTTTTCCAAAATGTAGCCATGTTAACCATTTTGTTAGAATTAGCCTAATCACCATATGATTGATATAGAATATTGATAAGACGCAGATAGCCCAATTATAACATGCATTATTTATTGTTACGAGACCCGATTGACTTCCTAAATATGATAAAGATAAGAACTTTTATGTCTTAATCGTTCAGCTTTACAAAAAGTGTTAAAAAAATCCAAATAACATATTGTACCTTGTTTGGTCCCCGTAAATACAGTTACAATAAAAAAAATATTAAGCCATTTACTTTACTGTCATGTGTATTTTGGACTGAAATAATGATCCTAAACAAAGTTACAAAATTGATGTAATGTACCTTTATAATACAACATACATCATTCAATCGTTACTATATTCTAAGCACTAAGCACTTATTTTCACATATCATTTCCGATCTGCGCTACTGTAAGAAAAATATTGTAATTGTAACTGATAATTCGTATGTGCCCCTGTAAGCCTATGTAAAATAAAGACATTTAGTTTTATTTTTATTCTAATACATTTTTTTAACCCAGGATGAAGACAAGAAGTCTGGAACTGGCGACGGTCAGACGACAGAAGATGAGTCCTCGCA
The DNA here is from genome assembly GCA_018251515.1 of Cecropterus confusis. Taxonomy (NCBI): domain Eukaryota; kingdom Metazoa; phylum Arthropoda; class Insecta; order Lepidoptera; family Hesperiidae; genus Cecropterus; species Cecropterus confusis. The sequence goes on along the minus strand of DWTU01001599.1, from coordinate 8,860 downwards.
AGATTCTAAGGGTGAGTTGGTGTCACAGGAGCCCGCAGCCAGCGATAGTGCTGATGTAGATCTCCTCGCACCTAACGGTGAAGATAATTCAGGTCAGCGTCAATCTATTTGGTGGTCTACATCATCTACTAACATTGGGGCTTGTGTGTTTGTTATTTCACCTGTTGAAATTTTGTTTGTCTCAATTTGCTCATATATACGGTTAAAACTTTAATGTGACATATGTTGATTTATCATTTGTGTTTTTGTTTGTACGCACATTCAACACAGCACATCCACTTTCATGGATTTCAGTTATTTGTGTCCGTTAAACTCAGGAACTTAATCCATTCATCTTTTTTAATTGCAATAAAAACACCAATTTCAACGTAATACTTTGTTATAACTTTGTATAAAATCATTATTAAAAACTATATTTCAACCAGCTTATTAAGGACTTCATAAATATACGCTAATTTTATACAGTTAGGTTAAAAAAAGTCATAAAAGTACCTATTGTTAAAATGATAAAAATTTAACACATATAATTGTCAATAAAAAAACTCAACTAACATTGCGTTAGTTTATATAAAAAACGTAATTAATTAGAAGCACCAAAAATATCGCCTTCCAAAAGACCCTTTAGCTTGCATATTTAGTGGACCGCCTCTAAGCTGTATTTGATGAATGGATTAAGTGGATCATTCGATTTGTGTGCCTTTAACGCGTCGTCTCATTCATGCGCACTTAAAATTGTATTTTATAAGATTCGTCCATTTCCTTCGAAGTACAATTCGGTTCATTTTTGAATTGCTTAAAAAAAGTCGGGTGATTTTCGATTTGTTTTAAAAAAATCGGTAAGTTGTGACATGACACTCGATCCCTCAAAATTGTTCATGTTCTCGTGACCGAGTGACAAATGGCCCATTTACACGCTTCCGTGGTCACGCTTCGATGACCACGGGCCAAGTCGGTGTAATACCCCTAACGGGCAACCGTCTGCGATCTGCTGTAGTGAAATTAACATAAGTCCGAACATTCGGACGAAAGCACGCTCATTAGAGCTTGCAACTGAAAGGATGCTAACATAACAGTTGATTTTTGTGTAAGATAATAGTTGACTTGTTCTAATTTTTCGCTCCATTTAAGTAACCAATCATTTGACAAAACTAAGTTAAATATTTCACACCTTACATTTTTACTTGATGATTAGAACTTAATGTGTTTTACTTAATATTACTAATCATAAGTAACTTAAAACAATGTTTTTGCTAAAGGAAATCTGACAAACATGGTAAAGTTAAATTTTCCATAAACAGCATACATAAGAAATGATATGACAATAAAAAGTATTAAAAAACTTATATTTGAATTACTTTTCATTAAATTTTCTTTGCTATGTACAAGAGAAGCATTAAAAGATCTCGAAGTGAATAAAAAGTGAGCAAGTTCAAATAGTTTTCAATACCGGAATGTATTGAAGCATATCACTGGTATCACGCGCTACATATGAAGTTTGCAAAAAACCCGATCATACGCGGGGCCCCATCGCGGAAAGACATCCAAATTAACATAATGTGACTAATACGAGAACGAACATGCGATTATGCTGCGTTTACACTGTATTTAAAAGGTAGCACTGCCACTAAGTTTCCGTGAATTGTAATGAATTTAAAATAAGTTACAAAATAACTAAGTAATTAAGTAATTTAAAATAACTAAGTTTAATTAATGACGATGCAAATCTATTTCTAATTGAGTCTTTGATAAAAAAAACGTGGAAATACATTTAAAATTGTATAGAAATCCTAGCTCATGCTATAGTTAATTATGTATTTAGCTGAAGAGGTGAAGTTAGTCTATATTAATCTGCGTGGATTTATTGTGCCTAGCTTAGGAGTTAGATATGATCTTGAAGGCCAAATGTACGATACACTTAAATGTTAGACCTAGTCAAACGAGGCGTATAAGCGGCGTCTCCTTTGAAATAACGCTCGAGTATTAAGTTAACGCGTCATATTATCTCCCTTATTATAATCTTGAGATTATCTAGAAACATAATCACAGCTGTTGTAAAACACAGCTGTTGTTGTAGGTGTGGTGTGGTGATGCTACTTATACAGTGGACTTTAATTAACAATTTTGTACCGTCTAAGCCCATACGCCCCTAATTTATGATTACTATACTTGGTTTTATTGAGTGCGATGTAAACGCGGCATAATCGCTTTCATTTTTCGTGTTCATTATTCAGGATTCAGAGCGTCAGCTATGTTTATTTTTATCTTTTGTGTTAAGTAATTTTAGTTTGACATGTGTCTTAGTAAGACATTGTTACACTGGTAAATCTGCCGTTGTTTCACTACAATCACCGAAGGCACAACAGTCGTTCTGACTTATAAAATGTGTTAGCAATTTTGTGATCTTATTTGAGGTCTATAAGACAGATCAGATAAACGAGGAGTTTTGATTTCAAACGTAAAAGCGATACGCGTAACTACATGAGTACCTAAGGACATCCTAGAAACCTGATCAAGACATTGCATTTTGCTGTGTATAAGGCATTCCTGACAGTAGTTTTGTACTGGCCGCCGTTAAGATTTTATAAATTATGTTGCTTAATAAACGTAAAAAATAAAAAGTGATAGATTCATCGTATTTCATGTTTCTGAGGTCGACGGCTCAGGCTACACGTCTTTTTCTTTATAACACCTCCCCGGTCATTCTACCCTGGTTTTACCAGTGTAGTTCGACCGGGGAGGTACCACCGCCACACCTGATTTAAACATGAACCATGTACAATGTTTTGGTGTGACTCAACCCGTTCTTGGGTTTCAGTGGAAGGGTGTTTGTCGGCTTACTTTCATATGAGGCGACGATGCTAGGACTGCAACGAGCAGCAAGGCATCTGTGTTTGACTTCAGATCCATTGTTCTATATGTTCTATATGGAGATTCTATATTGTTCTATATGGATATACAGATGACTATGGGTGGTAGTCGCCTCTTAACACCAGGTGGACTACATACTTTTTAGCCACTTTCTCGAGCTGTAATTAAACGCTAATTAATCCGTTGGTAATTACTTTTAATAATATCTTGAATTTTCCTTACCTGTTAGACGAAAAATTACCGCTTGAACGATAATTCACATAGTACAGCTTACTCTAAGTGCTATAACGTAATTACTGGTTAGTTAAAATACTACAGTTATTAAATAAATCGTTTCGTTATTTTCAAATGTACTTACTCAAATATTTGTTCAGGCTCTGCGTAAATTGCAATTTCTAGAATAGAAAGTAAAAAGAAAGTCAGCATGTACTCACTTCCTGTCCGTAAGTTCTTTCGTAAACAACAAAAATGGTTATAATATAACTTTACGTCTACTCTCGTGTATTCTCATAAGCTGTATTGTATTTTTAAATGCGAAATCAAAGTATCGAATCTCCTTTAACGACCCACGTGGCGAAGCAGTCAACATACTGGTCTAACACGCAGCACAATCCGGGATCATTCGTCAACCAGACAAACATCTGAATGACGAATTTAGATTTCCCTTCTGTGATTAGTCGTTTATTTATTCGTGTTTTCGTTTATAGGTCCCACGATACAAGATAATATCCTAGGCTGGGGCTCATAGCAAGGGTTTTTTTAACACCAGAGGCCATGAGCGTAGCAAGCTATTTATTTTTACTTCTTTTTAATCGTCGCTTGTGTCCGTTAATATCGATAACGGCTGAACTCTTCACTCTATCCATATTTACTCTGTGACCATGGTGCGGAAACTTCATTAGGCGGGACTTGCGCCGATACGGCATGGAACGGTGAAAGGGACACTCGTTATAAACGTTACCGCGCAATTCTAAAACGCAACATCTACACGGGGAGAAGTGAAAAGTGGAGATTTATGAAGCACGATTGATGTAAGGTTTGTACAATGTGAAAGTATTCGCAAGGCTATGTTGGTATGGCGGGAATTATAACTTACAAGTAATCATCCGCAAACAAATAACATCATTTATTGTTACTAGTGTCTGTAGGCGCGTAGGCTTTGCTATAGGTAACTGAGTATCTAAGAAAAAACATTGTAGTTCCTATATATGTTTATTTTTTATCAGTTATGTATTTTTTTCATTACTTGTATGTAGTTTCAATCTAGAGAATGACCAGGATATACGCGATCTGTAAAAATGTGTTATACGTAATTTCAAAGTGCCATTTACTAAACATAAAAAATGCTATTATTGACATCTGTCTATAACTGTCAGAACTTTGAAACGCCCTATTTTCGGAGAAAATATTCAATGAGAGAACGTTTTTTATTTTAACAATATTTTGCATTAAAAAAAAATTACCGTCCATAAATAAAATGACTCGCATATTATTTTTTTACTGATAGCGACTTATATAATTTTATACATCGCTTACTATCTGTTTCTTATCGGTTAAAGTTGGTGTAGTGCCAGTATTATCACCTTTCTTAGTTTTTTTAAGACTCGCTTCGTTCACTACTTACTTTTGTTTTTGCAATCTGTAATATAAATTATAATTTTAATGAAACTAAATGAACCAAACATTGATATGTGTTTCACTTAAACCTTTGTATGTTTGAAACATTTTTATATAAAATATATTTTTTCGAATACGGCAATATATTAATGAGGATAAGGAAGTAATCAATTCAACAAATTAAACCACTTATAAGGATTCCTTAAATATAATGGTTGTTCTATACGCAGTCAGCTTTTTTTAAGTTCCTTTTTTGTGCTCTCTAATTGATAATTATATAGGATTTTATTCATAAACACTGTAAAATTTCTGCCCTATCGTAATTGCGCAAAGTTATATTTAAGGGACTTCCGCTTTGAATACTATTATATCTTTTATTTTTAACTTCAACAGAGAGAAAAAATGTAGATCAAATGAATCAACTTAGAAAAGAAAAAGCACTTTCATGTTACGTAATCTCAATGTAAACTTATTTTTACAATCGTGCAAATAATAAATAATAATAAAAAGAAAACTAAATACCACACTTTTGTAACAGTTGAACTAAAAAATCGAAAATCGAAAAAAAAAATAGAGCGATAAGAAAAAAATCTTTATATCGTAAGAACGCGTGAGGTGTAAGAAGGTTATTTTGTCAGTATAAAATATCTCAAAAACCTCTCAAAACCTCATTCAAATATATCTTCTATTATATCAAACCAAAAAGATAATACTAAGTTCATTTCCGCTTGCATTGATATTTGCGCACTTCCATACAAACGTTCAACCTTTCTTACACCTCTTAGAGGTTGATTTTCCAAAACTGGTGAAATATATGATCCATTATAACGAACCACAAACCCAAATACTAAGTTACATTAAGCTTGCATCAAAATTGGTCGACTTATAAAAATATCATTCCCTATTTCGCCTTCTTAGGGGTTGAATTTCCAAAAATGGTGAAAAAGACATTCCATATCAAATCACTACACACACACACTAAGTATCATTGAGCTCTCATTAAAATTAGGCTACTTTCATACTGACATTCATCCCCTAAAGAGATATATATATAGAATTGTTATCGGTCCCTAATACGTGTGCAAAATTTCAACTCAATCCGACCTTTCAAAGTGGGTAAAAATCGCGTTCAAAGATTCCGTTACTAACATACATAGATACATTGATACATAGATACGACCGAAGTTAATAAAAGCATGTTAAAAATAGCTTAAGTTACGTTATATTATTATAGGAAGAACGACTTAAGATATATTATCAGAATTTTCCTCCAAAATGAAACGCGTTCTTTCATAAGAACATCATTAAAACGGATCTTAATGTTACCCTACTGACTATATAAAACCACGCAATGAATACGGAATTATATTTGATCATGGAAAATATTTCCCCTTTTATTTATTCAATCAAATATATATATAGTAGTACCAATCAGTCCTTCAACCAAACATTTTTCCAATTATAAAGTAGAGACTAATAATAATAATGTAATTATAATTTAATTGAGTTAAACCTTCAGCACTCCGACTCCGGAGGACCCACGGCCATATCTATTTCTGCCTAATAACGGCAGCTGTAAGTGCTTCTGCGCTCCGCCTTAAAAGGCTGTGGTAAGGAAGACATATATTTCCGAGGCGTTCCAACTGGGTCCTCAAGAGTAGAGACGCATCTGTGGTCAAGCCCAATTAAATCTTATTTGGGGATGACAAATGTCCATGAACGGCTGGCGCCACATGCCATCTGCATGCTCGTTTGTTACTTCTTTATAATAAAGGCGTCCGTTACATTCGCCTAAAAACTGCCGAATGCATCCAATTGATTCAACAAGTGAACGCTCAAGCTGTATCTATTACCATAGTTTGAGAATGCCTTTACGATAAGGCATTTAACGAAGCATTAAAACCGGTTCGAACGAAACCGGATCGTTTAAGGGTTCATAGAGGTGTAGTGATGGGTGAAAACAATCGAATCATACTCTCTTAAATCGATTAAATTTTGACTTCGATTATTTTATGTTATCAATGAACTTTCTTTTATTAGAATCGATTAAAAATTACATGGATTAATCAGTAGTTAGTTTGGGTAGTATTGGAAAGTACTGAACTGATTCAAACGGGATTTCAATTAATGTTGGAGGAGTTTACAATTGTTTGTCGTACTTATTATTTGAGGAAAGGACGTTACTGATAGGATACTTATACCATATTTTACGCAATCGACTGCTGCTGGCGACTACTAATACTACAAACAGAACGTAAAAATAGACATTTTTTTCTCTTAAAGGTCTAAAAAGTACGGGGTGTAGTGTAGGGTGTAGTGTAGTAGTTACTAGGGTTGTGGTTTATTTACGTTGATCTTGATGTACAACGCGCAAGGAGGGATGCTTGGCGACGCGGCTGCTCAGCTACATGTTGCATCTAGATGAATATCTTTATTGTGTTAGAGATATCACATCAAATATAAATTTTTTCTCCCATATTTTGCAGTTCCCATCAAGTTCTGTGCTTAGTAACAGCCGGCACGGAAGGCGACAAATCCGCATAGCTGTTGTTCGTGAATTTATTTTCCTCTTCTTAATTTTGATTATTAGTAATTATTTGACTCCTTATAAGAACTGTACTTTGTTAAGTCCGCTTACGTTTCTGTGGACACATCTCCATTAACCTCCGCATCCGCCACCGCTATGGCCTCCGTTACAACTCTAGTAGTTGCCATGACCGATGTGTAAGGTCCTGACGAATATTCCGTTCAACTATAATATTATAAAATATATCAGCCAAATCACAACATTTGTTTATACTGAGCATACTAGAAGAGACCTAAGAGGTCGTCCATTAATTATGTGAGCAAATTCTGGCGATTTTTTGACTCTCCCGCCCCCCGTTGGTGAGATTTAGTGATTATTGTCTTGACCAGAGAAACATGTTTTATTTAATTTATTCCAGTTTTCTCCCAATTTTACACAGTTTTTAGCAGGAAAAAAGTGACATTAAGCTTTGATCCACTCTTCCCAGCGTGAGATTAAAATTCGACTCCACTCCCCTCTTAAATGTCTCACGGTATTAATGGATGTACTTACGCCTATTTTGAAGTTTTTTGAAGGAAAGTACATGTATAAGAGACTGCCAGTGGTAGATTCAAGGGATGGGTTGGTAGCCTATACAGCGAACAGTAGTTGTTATAAAATATCGATTTATCAAATTTCTCGATTAACTCGTTCGATTTTTACCAACTCCCATCTCTGCGTCGCTGGTTTTCGCGGGCTTATCAACGTTTCCTGTGGTTGCGGTGCCGACGCAGGGACGCATAAGTGCATAATAGAATTAAATCTTGTGGCGTGGATCAAAGAGATATCCGTTAACGCAGGTCAAGTGTTGTATGCTCCCCCTACGATTTCAATTATATAATGTTTCATGGTATTGCTGTATACCTTAAGGATAATCCAGCCATATTATCAGTCGTATTTTAGGTTTAAAGATTTTTATTGCCTTAATAAATCACAAAATTCCTTATTCTTAAACTTAAACATTTTAACGATTTACTAATACTCAAAAATACAACATATACGTGGAAGCAAAACAAAAAACTAGCTAGGAAGGTTCGAGTCTATATGAAACCAATCAAATCGAGACCAACAATATCTTTTCCTGTTCTAATTTTTATAAATACCGTAAGCAGTGATATTTTATACCCGACTAGGATTGCTAAATTACAAGCCTATAAAAGATAAAAATATCTTAATGTCATATAAAAAAGCAGAAACCTATGTTCGTCGTCGGCGTTCTTTGATACGAACCGTAATAAGTTGATTTATTAAAATTACAAAACATTTGTACTTACTTTGATATTTGCCATAAACATTAAAAAATAGGTGGTACAGAACCCTTGCTGTGCGAGTCTGACCTCTACGACCTCCTTTAAATTCACAATTGACACAAATATATGACTAAGTTTTGATCTGGTCAAATGTTATATATCGATTTCGTACGCAATAAATTTGGAATAGGTGAAAAGTTTTCTGAACTTTATAAAAAAAATGTGTATGCTTCTAATGTAAAACGTGAAAAGTTCTAGATTTGATATCCGTCCGTACACATGAGTCATAATTTAGATTTCGTTGTATATTTAGCAGGGACGTTATGGAGCTCCGTAACCGTAAACTAAATTATCGAAAATTTTTAACACCAGAGGCTATGAGCGTAGCAAGCTATTTATTTTTACTTTTTTTTAATCGTCGCTTGTGGCCGTTAATATCGATAACGGCTGAACTCTTCACTGTATCCATATTTACTCTGTGGCCATGGTGCGGAAACTTCATTAGGCGGGACTTGCGCCGATACGGCATGGAACGGTGAAAGGGACACTCGTTATAAAC
>DWTU01001598.1:0-12892 GCA_018251515.1 Cecropterus confusis | reverse complement strand
GTAACGCCGCATGAGTCATGTTTTTTTGTGCGTGCAGCCAGCTCTATCGAATTATAAGACGTTGTCACGTCAAAAATGTGTAAATTTACATACGTATTTTGATGGTGGCAGCACCACCGCCATACCTTTTTATTAGAAACTTATTAAACATAATACGAGTATAAAGCCATCGGGATAATAATTCTGGAAATCACAATCTAGACCTGAATAAATCAAATCTGGAAAATCTTGCGACCCGCTTTTATGTGATATAAAATTGTACAATGCATAAAATGATGGATTTGACTACTGCAACGTTATTTTTTCTTTTCAATGTATTTAAAACAAATCTGGTCTTTGTCTTTTGTTATATATAACTTAAAATAATAGGACTTTACATAGTACTTTAAAATAGCAGAGTTTATCGCTGTTGTATATGGATTTGAAGGGTGTGGCTATACAGAGAGTTTTAAATATTATCTTCAGTGGTTTCAGGTTTAAATTTATAAGACATCCTATAAATCATAAAATCGAGAATAACGCGTGCTTTAAAAGGTTCCTATAGTGTAAATAAGTAAATAGGGCATCGCAAGTATACATAACTACTTACCGAAGCGATTTAATTAAATGTACAGAGGAGGCATCCATTGATAGATAATTTGTATCTAGTATAATACTGTCACTTACGGAGTTAATGTTTAATGACCATCGCCTATAATGGTCATATAAAAATATATACGGGTTAATGTAAACAAAATCTTTAACATTCAATCTAATCTCTGCAACTTACTTTTTATTGCTCACTAAATTTGAAAGTCAAGTTCCTGCAATATAATTTTTAAAGACATAAATATAAACAGTCTTACATACCAAAAGAGGTGATAATTCGACAGATGAGAAAGCTTTAAACGTTAATGGATCTGATTCAAAAACAGTTCTACCGACAACGATAAACGATATGTTATTAGTTTTGCAGATCTAAATGTGTGCATATACACACACAAAATGTAAATGAAATGTCTTTATTTTGCATAGGTGTACGGGGGCACTTACAAATTGTCAGTTACATTTTTTTTACACTAACACTGGATTGGAAATGGACCTCGGTTGAGAAGACCCAGCAAGGAACTCAGTTTGTATCTTTTTTTGTTTGTACGTATGATAGTTTTTTTTACGTATTTTTTTTAAATGACAAAGCTAGGACTAGTATATCTTGCCTTGACTAAACATGGGGCTTGTTGGGCAGGATACAATTAATTAACTATTGAATGCTTTGACAAATTAGTAATCATTGAAATATATATTATGCTCGCGGACTTTGCGTTGGTTTGATGAAATCTAATTGTGGTCAATAAGAGTAATGGAATTAACTGTAACGTGTGTACATTATCGTTTGTCTCTTATCGTTTGCGTGGCAACAAGCAGTACATGTTCAGAGTACGAAAACACTAAATCGTTGAGGAGTGTTAAGATTATGTTACAGTGTGCTCTGAGAGGTCTATTCATGCGTCTTTTACTCTATAAATAAGGGCTCAGAATGCGTTAAAGGGATAATTTATGTAGCGAATTGTTCCTAAAAGAGCGGTAGCGGTATTTGTATTTTTAATGGCGGCCTTTTATATTTAAAGTATTGGTCTTTTAGGACATTTTGTATGTAACTAAGTGAGTAACAGAATGTGTGGGATATGAAAAAATACAAACAACAGACGTAATATGAAAAATAAAAAACAGTTTTTGTTATTTTTCTTGATATTAATTACAGCGAAAAGAATGTTGTACCTACCAATTATGTCTTAAATGACGACACTGTGATGACTCCTCATAGATGTTGTATTGCAAGGGAAAGCAAAAATAGAGTAGTGTAGAGAAGGAATCGATAGATAAGATGTTTGTTATTCTTTGCCTACATGTATAGAGATGACTTTCAAATGATCGTATAGTATCTAAAGGGACATTTACTTATGCAAGGCGTTCCAACTTAGTCCTCAGGGGTAGCAACTCATCTCTGGTAACTTTAGGGCTCTGATCTTGCTGGTAGCAGTGGCCACCTACCATCATACACATCAGGTGCACTGCATACTCGTTTGCTACTTCGATATTAAAAAAAGAAAACTTTTCTAGTAGTAGAGTAGTACCTAATTCTAAGTCTAGTAATTTGCTCAAATAAAGATTATAAAGAAAAGTCGGGATACGATTACAAGTATAAAAAGCGTTTATAATAGATTTTTAATCTCTAGATAACATTAGTTACACAGATGATCAGCGACGAGTTCGGGGTTCGATCTCAGACAACACATTAAAACAACTATATTTCGATCGAAGGGTTAGGTTCGTCCATCTTTGTGTGTGTGTCTACACAGGCGTCATGTTGCGATAAGAAATTATACAAAACTTAAAGCATTAATAGCAGGCCCACGTCTCTCCGGACAATAACCCGCATTCCTTGCACGAGTCCAGACGACGAATGATTCGTACTCGTTATGTTTTCATAATAAGGCTACTTTCTGTTTATTTGTTTAGTCAGATGTGGAAATTCACTGATTCAGTATAAGGATGCTGCAGATACATTATAATTATTTGATGAGGTTAATGAGATGATATCAGAGCAGGATTACGTGCAGGACTGATTAATTGAAATCGAAACTGTAAGCAAAATTGGCCATTTTTTAAATTGGTTACTTTATACACCACGCCATGAAAATGACTTGTAAGAGCAATAATCATACAATTCATTTTTACATAAGAAAATTTTATAAAAAATTTATTTTCTTTAAAATTTGCTAATGTAAAAATGACTTGTATAATTTAGCTCATAATTTCAATTGATTTTTCTTGAGGATTAAGATAAAGTGAGTCGGATTAGTATGTCTCGCTTATAACACAACATGCACATTGCAGCACACCCTTTAGAAAAGAACAGCGCTTAACACTGCGGTATTAGAAACTAGATGTGGCGGTGGAGCCTCTGCAGTCAAACTACAAAGAGTTCTTTTTCAAAGTCGCCAGTCAGTATAAGCTCTACACAACATGATACATTACACAAATTATTGTTCTATTAACGAAGTCTTAAATAATGTTATAATTCTAATTAACACAATTGTAGGATAAACTATTTTTTTACAGCAGGGTCTTTGTTGCTTTGAATACTTTGTGTTGCGAAATAAAACAGCGAAGTACATTTAATTGTTTATTTCATAAACAACTTAGTTTGTAAACAAAGTCATAACATTTCTGACTAAGACATTATAAATACATTTTATTACACTCTTCGTACAAATAACATTATATATCTACATTTGTAAGGCTTAGTCTAATATCACAGTCATTAATTGAATATAATCATAATTGTTTATTGCTTTTAAAAAGAACGTGTGTGAAAATAATCGAATGTAATATGAAAATTAAATAAAGTTATATTACATTACAATAATCTAAAAATACATAACTATTTCCAGTGATTCGAGATCTCGATTGTTGAAATTTGGATTTCGAGTTTACTATGTACAATATTTAATAACATCATGCGTTTATAATACCTAAATTTACATACATTCATTAACGATGAAATAATGATTGTTATAATAATGATGAAAAAATGATAAAGAATTTAGATTACAAAATATAAAATCATAAAGGATCAATAATACAAAATGTAAACTATTCTTACGGCGGTCTATCTTGATACGAGACCAATTAAAAATAATTTAATAACATAACAAGCATGAATCAAGTGAACGAATCCAAAATCAAATATTCTCCTTCACTATTTCAAAAATATTTATACTATCTCTATCAATATGTTTTACTATACATTGTTAGTATACACATTCATAGATTAATTACAGTGAAAAATAACTTTTACTTCCCTAAAAAATCCAATCATATACTTAATATCACAACCTGAGCATCGTTTGCTCTTCAATCAAATCAATACTGTCATTTTTCAATCAAATATTTAATCAATAAATTTTGCGCCTGAATTCATGTATATTTAATAATAATTCAGATCTTTTATCTCTTAGCTGTCAACAAAATAACTTCCCCTAGTAGAAATAAAAATAACGCCTCCCCTTAAAAATAACATATCCCCTAGTAGAGTTAAAACAAAAAGCTGCCAAGTTTTTTTAAGTCTGTATGAGGATTTTATAATATCTTTTTTACATTATTTTTGAGAATTACAATGGAATTTAATTTATTTTGGAAATAAAATAATATGTTAATTCAAACCGGGGAAGCGCGTCCGGTCAAACGCTTGACATATAAGGTTGGTTATGTCTAATCGGATTTATATTTACATTTTAGTTAACATTTTGCGCGTTCCACTGTACAAGATCACAACTATGATCTAATTAGCTTCTTGACTATGTGTATATTAGGTCTATAAATATGGCGATCATTGTGATAGTTTTAAGAACGCGTTCATTATGAAAAAATAATTACAAGGCGTATTTTGACGAATTGACGGAAAAGTAGGCGTAGCAGTGGCGAACATTTTTAAATTTTACTTTAACTGTTTAATATTTTTGAATGTTACTTTATTTAGCGTCGAATTAGGACACTAATACGATATCACATTTTTAAAATAAATTAATTTCGAAAAAATGGATGAGAGTTACAATTATTAGAATAGATAACACTGAACACACAGGCCAAAAATCTCGTGCGAAACAGACGTACAAGGACGATTAAATATATTCACCTAAGTTTTAAATATACACTTTATATGCAAGTATTATACTACCTTGAACACTGGGAGTCGTATATCGATGCTATCTTGGACAGAACTTAAAATGCGGGAAGAGGAAACAATGCAGCGAAAGGAACCTGCAACAAAGAACGGTTACGTACAATTCACTTTTATCTTTTTGATGCCTTGTTTACACTGTGCTTAGTTAAGATGCAAGTTGCCTTATGACTGCGGTATTAAGTTGCTATAATCTTGTTAAAACATAAAACAGAAATACAATTAGTGACGTTTACATTTACTTTCAACAGGCAGTTTCTGTAATCGAGCTCAAATATGATGCAGCTACAATGCAACTACAAGTACCTAACATATGACAGCAAGTAATGTGACAGACTGTATGTTCAACTGTTGTTTCTATTGGATAAAAACAAATGCATAATAATATGTAAAGGCTTCATAAGCATTGCATATTGTTTTATAGTTTTGTTATATTTGTGTAATCAATAAAGTTCTATAGTAATATATGAACAATGTTGAAGTCCGGATTAGTCTATTTTACATATTTTCTTGCTATGTGCTATTAAACATCTTTATAACGTGTAAAGTCAAAACATATTTAGTGATAACATGTTGTACCCACTGTTAAATATGACTTTAATTTTCCAATAAATACGAAGAAAAATGTAGTCAACAGACAAGTTATCTTGCAACTAGTATACTGGCTAGTATATTTAATAATGTGTAAAGTAGGCTCGGGTGTGGCGAGGGAATTTGTCCTTAGCAATTGAGTTTGTTGAACATGGTACGGGGGGAGAAAATTAAACGCTTGCGGTCAGATGTGAATGTGTTTCTTCGGGGAATATTTTTAATGTCTGTTGGCGCTTTGTAACAAAACAGAGAATATGTAAAGAGGAAGATGGTTATTTGTAAGTAATACATCATGAAGTTAAGTAAAAAACGCGAAGAATAACTGCATAGGAAAATCATTAAGTCGCCACGACATACCACCAAGCCGGACTGGAATAGCTAGGTGATGTACGTTCAGGTCAGTACTTCAGGCCTTCTCCACTCACGAGAACAGAACCGTGATAAGTAGTGGGGCATAGAAATTAAAGCTTGGTCAATATTTTACGAAAGAATACAACGACAATAATTACGACAACTCAAAGCACTATAACAACTTACCTAGTAGGATCATATCTGGTGTCAAATCCAGGTACATTGACCACATTCCATTCATCGTTAATTTTGGAGTAGCTGAAGGATATTTGGTCACGGAACGTCTCTGGAGCCAAAAGTTTCATTTGCTCCAAATGTGAGTGGAACTCCGGTACTAATGTGAGATTTTTCTTCATTAAATGTTCTAAAACGAAGTAATAATTGTAATAAAAATGTTCTGTTTAGCCAAAATATTTAGAAATGTTCATAAATATCTGAATTATTAAAGGCAATTAAGTAATCTTTAGCAGATTGTTATTTCTGTATATAATATACACAAAAATGAAATCACTCAATTACGAGGCAAAAAGGAAATAATTACTTTTGTTTTCTGTCTACGACACAACTGATGGTTAAAAACATGGTCACGAATTTGGCGATTTGGTTTGTGCATTTAGCATTGTAATGAAAATAGTTTGATCAGAAAAAATTACATTGATCTTTTGAAGCCAACCTTATTCAATACGCGCCTCGCGATGAGCAAATACTAGATATTTATAAAAGTTAGGGTTCTTGTATTATAAATTTTGGGCTTTTTGCTAATCTCAATATGTAATATATACATTTATAGATGTATGGCGTACCTATAATAAATCCCATTGAAACGTCATCTGGTAACCGTATGCCTTCACAAATACTAATGAATCTGCCACCGCTGAAACAAAAATAAGTTTCTTAGAACGTCTTTCATAATTGAATGGATACATTGATGAAGACAATTAATGTTGGCTAACTCACCTTGCAACTGGTAACATTTTTAACGCTAAACTTCTGCTCACACAAAAACCAGCTCCACCAGTAGCAAACCAAAATGAAAACATTAACTGTAACAGAATAAATAGATCACAAATTGTGGTAAAATTAAAATTAAAATTAAAATCAACATGATGTAGAGTATAGCTGTTATACCAATTAAATTAATAGCAATCAGTTTTTAAAAGCAGATTTAGTACAAAACAGACCTTGTTAGTAGGTTTCTTAAATATTTTAACGGGTTCATAAATTGATGTTCTTCCTAGGTACCAGTCCTCTTGATAATGATAGGTTTGAAGCAATTTGACCAAGCGCGGTATATTAACGTAGTTGTCGTCATCGAAGTGGCAAAACCACCTGGTGGAAAAAAACACAAATAAGTTAACACTGAAATTGCTGTAAAGGTACCTCAATAAGGACCTTAATAAAAATTAAGATTTTCGTCATAAAATAAATTTTGTTTAAATAATAAATAATCTGGAAATCAGAGACATAAGAGACAGCATCGTATATTTATGGAAATCAAAAACATCATGCATGATTATACGACATCGGTTCTGGCTTCTATATCAATTTTCAGTACCCAACAATTTGAGCCTCTTAAAAAACGTAATAAAAACAGAAAGATATTCTACCGAGAGGATATTCGTTTTAATAACGAAAATGACCGCATGACAGCGTTCGAGAATTTTAATTCGTAGTCATCTCTGAGTTTTACGTTGGTGCTAATAATTACCGTTGCGGTATAATTTACCAACATTACGCTCGACGTAAATAACAGGAGCTGTGTCCACGCAATGCGAGACCACATATTGCAATATCGCGTACGACAAATCGCTTTGAGACGCTAAGTAATAACAACTCGGATCGAATTTCTGCATATCAGGTTTACATTTGCGAAATTAAAGCAGCCAGTGCGTAACTTGCGACAGCAATTTAATCTTTGTATCGAACAGATCTATTTATGATACTGGATCAAGTCCGGTATGCTAATGAACGTACGAGGTCGGAATAAAATGGTTGTCTGTTTACGAGTTTTAATGAGGCGTAAATTCCATGTCGTTCACATAAAAGAAATAGTTTTATTTGTGAAGAAACTGAGAAAAGAAATGGTGAGGGAGTAAAAGAGCATGCTATTATAGGAGGTAACGTCGGCGGTAAGGTCGTAAATATCCGTACGGGGATTAATGTCCGGCAAGTTATCCTATACGATGCCATCTTTGAATCTCTATCCTAACCTTGAATACCCCTCGTAAAGTTTCGGGACACAAATGTACTACGGATGGAAGTGTGACGATTCAAAAACATCGTTACAAGTTTCTCTTATTAATAATGAATATTTTTTTTATAGCGTAATGTTATTTTAGGTCAATTTTAAGTCGTACTTGAATCAGGCAATTTAAAAACACGTTTCTTTTTATGAAAAAAATTGCAACACGTTTTAAAGACGTATATTGATTTAATGATAAAACTACTACGAATCTGTTAGTTTGGATTTTTTTTAATAATCTTTGATCACTTCCAGTGAAACATAGTAATCGGAAGCCATTAAATTAGGTACATTGCCAATCTGTTTGTCCACCTGCACCAATAAAAGGCAGTTTACGAAGGAGAGATAAAGAGGCATTAAGGAAATCAGCACAAATAATGTATCATAAAGTAGAGATACTTATTTCCTGTTATAAAAATTCTTAGGTTGATCGGCCTTCGCTTCTATCACTTGAACGACCGTTAAGGTTGCTTTAGCCACCGTTACTCAAGGGCTTGTTACGGATGTTGTTATTATTGCAGTGATCTCTACTCATATCCTTATTTAAAAAAGATTGTCTTTTTCTCATTCGGGTTCAGCAGCACTTTGAACAATATTAGGACTAATTAGCAATCTAATTCTACACGCAAAATTTGTTACTCTTCCCAACCTAAATCAGTCACCAATATGAAATATTATTCATTCATTGAAAAATATTCAGTCACAGCAAATTGTTGGAAATCGAATTTGAATATTACGTTTGACAGTCAGCAAAATCCGGTTTTGAAGAATCAACGCAGAAAGACAATTAAATTTCATTTTTTTTGTGAGAGCATATTTTGTTGGTAATATAAGCACGCAACTACAAACTTGGTTTAACTTTAAACACGAATTTTGTGGGAAAAAACAACCCAGCTCTAACAAAAACACTGGTCAGGACTTTGTGTAAACGCGTGAAAATTATTGTGAGCCCGAAATAATATTGGACTTGCTCTCCAAAAACCATTAACTTATGTTGTGTATATTTGAACGCTGAGGTTGGTCTCTGGAGATTAAACGTATAAATATGATATTTAACTAATAGTGCAGCAAGGCAATTACTTACCAATTTTATTTTCATTAAAGTTAAATTTAGTACCATTAATGATGATTTAAAAATCTAATAATAGGTAATAAATAATAAGAAATCTGTCTACCAATTCGCACTTGGCGAGCGCGGTGGACTATGGCCTGAAGCTCTCTCAATGTGAGAGAAGACCCGTGCCTAGCAGTGTGACAATAATGAGTTGACGGTAACCTGTGTCGGATGTTTCTAAACCTATAGATCCTTCGAGGGCGTATCTTATTCGCCTATCCAATAATAGCAACAGACGGACTGACATAACCACGGGTACATGTAAACCAACGGTCAAACATTCATCTCCGTAACGCCCTTTATGTCACTTCATAGTTTGGTTATGATATATATTATATAATACAAGCCGCAAATTTTCCTTTACGAGAAGTTTAAGAAACTCTCCGTTATACAATTTGTTTGAGTATCAACCCAAACATACTCAAGTATCCTAAGTTCAATAATATCAACAGAACTAATTTTCACCAACTGTTACTTGATCGAACAAACCGCACCTACCCGTATCTTAAACTTACTAAGATAAACAGTTAACCGCTGACCAAATATTGAGAGCAAACTTATACATCAAATCATGGCCACTTGTGAAGTAAATACTGGGAAGTACAAATGATAGGCGGGCGCGAGTGACAAATGTTGGTCCAAGTCTTAAGCCATCGTCCAAACCTTGGCCAATTCTCGTGGTATATATCGTATATACTAAAAAAAGGGTTCCCAATATTTTCGGTATCATCAACGAATTGTTGTGTATCTCAAAAGATGTGCCTTGAATTGTAATTTAAGCAAACACCTCCGATTTATTAAAGGTAAATTGTGCCCTGCGTAGAAAAGTGTGAAAAATTAGGGATTTCCTTAATTGTGAGGTATCTGGAGTTTTTGTAAAGTCCTTAAGGTTATATGATATAAACAATTCCGCATTTGGGTAGCATGCTGTAATAATATGGTTTACATAATGGGTTAAAGATTCTCATTTTTAAAGGCGATTTTAGCCAACAGAAGATCAATAAGGTATTTATAACCAAAGCTTCACTATCTTCGCATTAACCTTGCGGATAGTAGAATCACAATTATGACAGCTATTTTTATTAATATACAGCCCAATACTTGATATTATATTATTATATTATATAAGATACATAATAATACTTAATATTTCAGCATAATACTTAACATAATTTTTGTTTCAGGTAATTGCCTATACTTCATAAGATTGACATAAAGGAAGATAAATTCTAAATACATCGGAAAAGTAAGTAAGAACATGACGCTTAAACTAAATTTGTTACTGCCTTTATATAACTTTCCGAAGATAAACAGTTAAGCAAATTCAATATAGAATTAACATCAAATGTCCACTTCACATTTCGTAATGTACAGTGGTACCGGGCGATAAATTCGACAATTTATACACTTACAGGACAAAGTAATTTAATATAGTTGGGTAACGAATAAAGGGCGAGTGGTATAAGTGAAATCATGGAGCGATTGGCGATAAGTGGTCCAAGTGATTTTAAGAAATAAGTTTTGACTCCAGTTGAACTCAAACTAAAACAAAAGTCATACCATAAAAGAACTATTAGTAAAGAAACATCACCTGAAATCATCAGAGCGGAACGTAACGTTACAACCAATGCAACGTAACGTTATTTAGTGACAACTGCAGCTTACAGACTTCAAGAATGAAGTCTCTACAGTAAAGCCTGAAGTTTATACAGGAATCTTATTGGAAGTAGACAAGAAATAGCACAGCGCCAGGATTAAGATGAATTTTCAGATGTAAATAAATATGTGTACCAAAAAAATAAAAATATTAAAAACCTAGTGACTACATGAAAAAACCGTAGATATAATAAAAATATCATTTACTATGCGCCTAATAAATAAAATATGTAAGTCTGCGTTTATTTTAAATAAATTATGATAATAAATTTATTTAAATTTATAAATTTAACTGTTAATTACATCAGCGGTTTGGGTCCTGTAACAAAATTTAATCCGTTAGTAATTACGTGGTGGAATGCAAACCACACAAACTAATTAGAATTTTAATGTTCGACGTAATTAAATATCAATATTGAATTAGTTATCAAAACTACCGTTTACTCTATTCATTTATCCACTAACAGCAGTCAGGACTGACAGATTATCATTAAAGTATTTCAAATAATCCTATAACAATTTTTTTCCCTTAAAAACTATTTATATTATAAATATCTTTTCTCAAATGTGACAATGAATAAGATGGTATTGATCAGAATAAAATTGGGTCGATCATGTATCTCAGAAGATTAATACTTTGACAAGTGATATCACCATGTGATATTACGTGCGTAATACGATGGTTCCACAACCGGTTTAATAAACGGCGATTCTAGGCTTTATTACCAACTGTGAAGACATCTGAAGACACTGACATCTTGGTTTCGGTCGGGATGTTTGTATATTCGTCTTTGTGCATACAAACACGGATACACAGGATGGTACAGATGACCCAGTACAAGTAAGGACGTATATTGGAAGAGTTAGGAATTATGAAGAAATTACAATGTTAATTTGTATTCTAAGCTAGCAATTCTAGAAAAGCTACATGGAATATCCGAGAGTGTGACACAAAAATACAAAACTAGAATGCAATGAGTTATTTATGTCAACAAATACACGTACCGATTTTATCTACACGAAGTTTCCTTACTTACAGTATTAAGGAGGAAGGGCTTCGCGAAGTTTTATCAGATATCGCGTGCTCCTATTGAATTTATTGAGATTGGTAACAACACTAGGTCTTGATATTGCTTGTATTACGGTTTATGTAAATATGTTGAATATTGTGTTGCTAGGGGATAAATTTAAATCATTCACACAGAACTCAGGACGAGTTCTGTGTGAATGATTCGTACTAGTATATTCAAATACAACCCGATGGAGTTTGAGATAATGATATATATACTTTTATTTAAATCAATTATTTTACTTTTATTGTTTTTAACCACGGGTTATCATTGTTGCACTAGATTTAATATATGGATTGTAATGTACAATGGATTATTACTACTATCATAAATTATTGTGTTTATATAATGGATATTACTGCAAAGTCGTTTCTTTTCTTTTAAATTATTATAATTCAGAACTATAAGTGTAAAATAATTTCTTTTCTTTAAATTCTTCCTTAAATGTAAACCTTGATAATTGAGAAAAGTATTTACACCCGAATTCAGCAAGATTTCTAACTCGAGGCACTTATGGTTCAAGGAACGACCTAAGTGAGTTGCATCTTAGCAATTAAGGCAGCATCGCTGACGTTAGAGCCTTCTAATTAAGTCTATTGCGAATAAGATGTGCATACAGAACGAGACAGCTCTTAAGTTCTTATCATTGTTACGTAGTTGAGTATCTAACACTTTGTTAAAGTTTATACATATTTGTTACTGCATGTATTTCACTTGTATTTTTTTATAATATGGAGAAGTAAACGAGCATGCAGTCCACATGATGGTAAGTTGCCACTGTAATTACCGTCAACCCATTATTATTGTTATGTCATTATTATGTTATTGACCCACTGCTTGGCACGGGTCTTCTCTCAAATTGAGAGAGTTGCAGGCCATAGTCCACCGCGCTGGCCAAATGCGAATTGGTAGACTTCACACACCTTTGAAAACTTTTTTTTTAAGAACTCTCAGGTATGTAGGTTTCCTCACGATGTTTTCCTTCACCGTAAAGCAGTGATAATTAATACGCACATAATTCTAGAAAAATCAGTGGTGTGTGCCTGGAATTCGAACCTCGGTACCCTTGATTGAGAGGTCGAGTTTCAACCATTCGGCTATCACTTGATGGTAAGTGGCCACTGTAATTAAGTTAATAAGCATTT
>DWTU01001597.1:0-12893 GCA_018251515.1 Cecropterus confusis | reverse complement strand
TGCGCTTTCATTGCAAACGCTGGCTAAACCCTACGAAATAGATCAAAATAATGTGTATTTTTCGTATATTTTTAGTTATGGAACTTTTACACATTATTTAATTTGGCGCTACGAAGTTCGTCGGGTCAGCTAGTTAACATTATAAAGGCGAGAGGTTTCTAAGGATGTATCTGTGTTTGTTTTTCTTTCACGCAAAACGATACTTAATACTATGGTAAAAAGGCAGTAGAAAATAATTAAAAGAACTACCGAAGTATAGCTGCGACGTTAAAACAACTGGGTCTAACGATACGTGTAATAATCGCTAGGCTGTGCGTTGAAGGAATGAAATGAGGTGTTAAGCAATATTCAATATGCCTCGTATTTCGATATACAAACACTATGGAAAAGGCGTTCTAAAAATTTGTGATAGAAAATGATGATATAGAACTGTACTGAAGCCCCAGCTCTACATGCTTGATTAGCTTAAGTTCAAATTATAATATCATAATATTTTAATTTAAAAGAAACAGTTTTAAAGGATTTGTTATGGATTTTCGCTTCTTCTCTACGATGAAACACCTTACGAAGTAGTATATTATTTATTGACGTTCTGTGAACGATTCATAATTCTCTAAAACTCTAAAGTATGTATTTTGAATAAAAGATTTTGATTTGATCAATGAACAAAATAGATGGCAGCAAACATGATGTCTAATTTTTCCACTGACATCTTTGTGAGTTGGTATAATACCATAGTTTTTAACCAACACTTCATCACGTTAGACGAAGCCTATAAGACCCCATGTATTCAATTTTGTAAATAAAAACACATTTTTCATACGATTGAATTGCGAAACGAAAACCAAATCCTACAAATAAAATACGCTTCAATTGAACAAACAATCTGATCAAGCTGTCCTCATCGATTGGTCAAAGTGAAAATCGTTTAATCTGTATACTTTTACACCTAAACTTTGAACTCAAAATTGTCGAATAAATTTCTGTCACTTTCTATTTTTACACATTACATTAAATTCATAAGCTCTTACTTATTGTAAGTAAAATAAAAAGTTAGGTATTGAATATATACGTACCCAATAACTTACAAAACAAAATAACGGCATAATATTGGCGATCGTAAAATATTATTATATTATTTGCCTTTTGTCGTATGGTAAATGCTTATACTATCACCTAAATAAGAGGTTCAGTAGAAAAAAGATACGTTTCATATCAAAATTTCAAAATAAGAAAACATACAAACTCATACAACAATCTATTGGCTATAAATGTCCCACTTGGCTGGAAGTCAGAAACGATTCAATTAGTTCTAAATTTCCGTGACCTTACTCCTTGCGAGAAATTACACTGAGTTTGACTACGTAGTATTTTATTATGAAACACCGAGACAACTACTCACACATTGTACTTATTTACTGCAACTCACATTACACACACTACGCTAAGCTGCAACTCTAAGACCTAACAAAAAATTAATGTGAATAAAACCCGACTGTTACAACTGAAATTTTGCAGTCAGTTACTTTGTTTTTATAATAGTTTACTTATTTAACGCTTTTAGGAGTTTGTGGCAATACAGTTTTTTTACCTATCTACATTTTGCCATTTTTTATGTGAAACAACCTTAGACGCACGTAAACCTGACTGTTCGCGTGGCGATCGTCAAACTGTATTTATTATAGCGCCATCTGTCATTCTCTACTATTAAGTATCGAACAAAACTAAGCTGCGTTAGTTCGAATTAGTGCAGGGTGCTGTTTGTTTTTGGCGTTATTTTAATTATGCTTTATATTTGGTTTCTATACGAAATAAATATACATGCTTGTCTTTTATGCATATTTATTGCACGAATACAATGTTTCACATCTGCCAGGCGTTCTGTGACGGTTTAATTTTTCAAATTTCACATACATACATATGCTCGAGAAACTTTATCTTCCTTCATATGCAGTACAGTAAAAATTAAGGAGATGGACTGCACTATTTTCTGTTACATCAACATCTCCTTACTGACACGCATACCAGGCGGCCTGAATAGCAAACAAACCCCATTAGAAGAGGCCTACGTCCAGCGGCTTAAAAGGTCCAGTACCTTAAAAGGTTAAAGGAATCTCTAGGTCCTTCCATTTCTTCTTGCCAAGAGCCTTGTAGCGTGAGTGCTCGTCAAGTCGTATGCTTAAAGGCAGACATACAACTTACATTAGGACGGTACTTGTATAGTCATTAGGGGTGGCGTCTCATCTGCTTAAGATCTTGCTTTAAGTAACCCCTAATAGGAATATTTATTTGCCCATAACAGCAGTGATAGTTAAGTTCTCTCAGCCTTTGCAGACTTCAGATTTTTTGAAGATACGTGTTTTAAAATATTTATTGCATTTAAAGTTTTTGAAGTTTTCAAAGAAGTAATGAACCTACCAGTCCGTTCTTGGTTCCCTTGAATGTACTATAAGTTTCGAATTCCAAGAGTTTCGTGCTTTGAGTGTGTTTTTAAATCAGAGTGACCGCATGATTGGTTGCTACTTCGTCGCTAAAACGTCTTGAAGTTTTAATGTTGGAAGTACATGTACGTTTTCCATGTAAGATTTCTTTTATAATATTGAGTAGCACACGAGCACGTAGTCCGACTGATGGTAAATGGTTACTGCCTCCATGGACATCTTTAATTAACCCCAGATAAGATCAGAGTGTTACATAAAGTTGGCTATAGATGGGTGGACAAAGTTGGAACGCCTCGGATAAGTATGTCTCCCTTACCACTGTTATTGTTAGGCAGAAATAGGTAAACGTAAAACGTTTTCTACACTCATAGCCCACACTAGGATTATCACCTTGGCGTGGGTGCCATGGACACACAAAGACGAATACATAAACACCCAGACCCAGAACAGAAATCTAAACTCATCTTTCAGATGTCTGTCTGGCCGGGGATCGAATCCGGGACCCACTGCGTGTCAGACCGGTATAGTGACCGCTCCGCCACGTGGGTCGTCTAAGGTGTGGCAGTGGTGCTTCGGGTCTAACCACAAAGGGTTCTACCACCTTCAAACATTCCAAGAGTATCGTGCGTTTCTACTTTCAACCTTAGACTGCGTGATTTGCTATTACTCCTAACGAAAGCTATTAAGTTTAAAAATTAGTTACGTATCTTTGCCTTGTAAGTATATTAGTTACTCCCATAAAATAGGTGTATTACGTTAATAAACCAGACTCAGTATAGAATTTGCAGTACGTATTTGAGTTCGCTTCGCAACAAAGGTAGGTATTTGTTAAACTGAAAGTACGCCGGCAAAACAGCTCACCGCTGAAGTTACGTTCATTTCGCGTCGCTAAAATGCCACTTGCATTATTAACGTTTTTTTGTGTCTGATTAAACATATTCGGTGGATTTGTTTCTGGTTCATGAGCGTTGGTAGTTCTAATGTGTTCACTATTAAAACAATAATATTAAGTGCTGTGGGGATGGGAATATACTGCATTGAATCTGTCAGAATATGCACGTCAGCATGTTTTCTCTACAAATCCAAACAGATCAAAATTATGCATTAAGTCCTACTTGAAACTAAAAGCATAAACTGTCATGCTGCTGTAGAAACAACATGAATGTATCAATAGTTGGTTTATGAGATAAGTTAAAATCTTACGACATCTCAACCGTACCTTCGGTCAGTCACTCATTATTATTATTGATTCAAAAATATAAAAAACGTTTTTGTTCTACAAAAACATACTACGGTATTTAAAACATTAATCTTAATTATAGGTAAAAAATCTGAAATGTACTCAGGTACGCACTGTGTCAGCACAGTGCATTTAAAATTCACGATTACAAAGTAAACAAGCTCCACAGCGGATGCTTTGCGGGTCATTTATGGTTAATTATGACTATAATCGTTCGCAAGGACCACCTAAGTGATCTCAAGAACCTACGCGCTACTGGTCAATTTACTGCATTTTATGAATAACTTGACAATGTTTAATATTATAGTAAGTAAGCATGAGAATGCTTGTATACAAGTGGCATGCAAGTGAAACATGGAGATCACTGCAAACAAGTATTTTGGGTTGAAACATATTCTACTTACACCGTCGAGTGTAGTTTAGTAAAAGTTTGTTAGAGATAAATTTCTATTTAAGTTTTATTTAATGTGTGATGAGCTTCAAAAGGTCAGCGCAATAATAGCGTGTGAAGACCCTATTAACCGGACTGATAGGTGAAAGGTAAGCTCACTAAATCGTCAACTAGGCCGCAATCTATTTATTCGTATTGATTTAGGCGGTATAGTTTCCAAATATATCATTTAACTATAAGTTCAAACGATGAATTAAGTAAATTAAAAGCAACTAGAGTTAAATGTTTACACGATAAATACGTGCCCTTCTAAACACGTAACGCACGTTTAAACATTTATTACAATTAAAAAAATGTGTTAGTTCTACTTTAAGCTGGTATTACCATAAACCATTTCACGAGAAAATAAAATTTATTGTACGTTGTATAAGTTTAACTTGCACACGTTTTTTAGCTTAGGATTACGGATTTAAGGTGTATTTCGTATAACTGTATTTAAGTAACTACAAAAACAATACGTTTATAATTTCACAACTTAGAAAGTCAACTGCACCAAAGCGCCCTAAATACCCTTAACTATTGTATAAGATGGGCAGGTGCCGGGTTATAAACAATGCTTACTATTATAATAACTGCACATTTAAGTAATGGTCAAACGATTCACAAATGGTAACTTACAAGTTACAAAATCCTTATCCATTTTGTTGATATTATACTGTAGAGAAGACTTTTGTTACCTTTATTAATGTCCAAACGAATAACGAAGGAAACAAAACGTTAATTTAACGTTATGGCAACAATATAGCAACATATTTCGGCGACAGTTTAGTCTGAAAGCTTCTAATATAGTCGATCATATAAAGAGGCTATCGTAGCTCTGATGTAGGTATAAAAAATAAAAATCATTCGCTTCAACAAGCTATCACGTAACGTAAGTATACTAAAGCGATACGGGAAAACTAATAATCATTTCGCTCAATTTAGGAGCGCCATTTTAGCGCCGCCGCCACGCGTTAAGCCCGATCAACACTTCGTAGGATACTCTGTGGAATTCCGTATTCTATTCCTTTCACCCCGCATAAGAGAAAAGGGGACGGAATATTATTATGCAGGGAATGGTACGATAGCGTATGAAATATTGACTTATTTACTTTAATATAACGCACGCGGCACATCCGTTCGATATGGTTAAGTGGTACACAGACAAACTGACAGGCGATATCCTTGTTAAAAGAATGCTTTGTGATATACTGTAAGTATAGTAGCACCCCGTTTCATTCCGAACGTAACATCGCCACGCCTTTTTCTGCCTCTAACTGTAGTTCTAGGCATTGCTGTGTTCCGATACTGTAGACGACCTTTGGTACTCTAAACTTATCTGGGGTTGAATAAACATGTCTATGGGTGGCAGGTGCCACTTACAATCAGGTAGGTCAGATCTGCTACTGAATTAAAAAAGCCTATTGTGGTCGGTAACCGTCGTAATTGACCATGTGACGTTGCACATACCCTTTCATCAATTCTAGACTTTGGGATATCCTAAAAGAGTTTATGTCGATATCCTCAATAGATGAATAACTTGGCAGGGAAACGCTGCCCATTTCCTGGTTTGAATGCTTTAGTCGGCTCCTACGACATCCAGGAAGAGACGCAGTGATATTCTAAGCCATACACCACGGACACATAATCTTATCTTTCAAACAGATCTTTTTGGTTAAAATGAAAAGTATAGACTATAAATTTTTTAATTATTATAATTTTATATCCTATTAATAAGTTTAAAGTGGTCTTTTATACCATTTTACAATTTAAATATGACTAAACATTACTCGAAGTTCGGTAGCCACATAGGGTTATATATTTCTCGTGTGTATAAGATACTTTAGCAGCGTTTTTTTCGAACCAATAAACCAAGATGTTGATGTTAATGTAAAAAAAAACATATTTTTTTTATTTAAACTAAAATTGGCGTAAACGTTAGTTTGTGTAATAATACGATGTTTGCATTGATAATTATTTGTCTTATACTCATAATATTAGAGTTAAGGTTATTGAAGTTTGATTTAAAAACAGTTAAATCAAACTTCAATAATATTTTTTGCTAGATCATGAAACCTTCACATTTATTTTATAAATAGAAATGACAGTAAGATTGACTATTGTCCTCATTTTAAGGTCAAACACATCGGTGCTTTATAAGTTTAACATTGAATTTATTGAAACGCATTTAAAATAATTTAAACAGAACTTATGTCACTTGTCCATTGCGTCAGAATCATATTGCAGTTGATGCAACTTTTAATTACATGTATTTCTTTAGGCTTTTTTAAGACATTGACATGTCGTAACCGATTTTATCTGCCGTGACTTATACGGTAAGTTCCTTAGCCTTTAAACTTTAAAACATTATGTAACGGGAACAAGAAACGACAGCATTCGAGACTCCGGTACGTTTAGGAGCGCATGCAAATACTTCACGAGGAAGAATAGGCAAGTAGCTAACGATAGAAATATATTAGTAATGTTTACAAAAATATCCGTAGTTTATCCCAAGTTGAGCACAGTAGGTATACCACGCACGCAAGTCATTCCCCTCAATTACGTAGGTACTTAAAATGCAGGCAGCTTCTGTGGGAGCAATTAATTTTTTGGGCCCCCGGAAACTAATCCTAAGCCGTAGGAGCGTGGATTATGAATACGAATGACACACGTGTCCCGATATGATTGTAGAATTAATTATCTACATGCGTATAACTAGGCACATACTGACATCCCAAAACATGACTCGGGAACCATTGTCTCACGAACAATAACCCCGGTTGCTTATACTTGTAACTTTTAAATAATATTCACGTCTGGTATTGTACGCGACTGCAGACTCGAGGACTCTCATTTTTAAAGTTAAATCGTCGAAAATCACGCACAAACGTGCCTGCCTCGGCTGCGACGACGTATTCTAGGTTTGTTTGTAAATAAATCAGTTTGTTTCAAAGCGGGCAGACATAGCCCAAGTAATGTAGCAATCTAAAAATAAGTAAATTTATTTAGCTTTCACTCAACGTTTTGTACTTAGGCGAGTTAATTCCTGCAAGTAGGTGAACTCGGCCGCGTAGGTACCTACCCGCGACATGTCCGGCGTGCGCTCGGCGCCGCGGCCCTCCAGCGGCGATTCGCCCGCGCTCCTGGACCGGGCCAGGCGAA
Source organism: Cecropterus confusis (assembly GCA_018251515.1). Taxonomy (NCBI): domain Eukaryota; kingdom Metazoa; phylum Arthropoda; class Insecta; order Lepidoptera; family Hesperiidae; genus Cecropterus; species Cecropterus confusis. The sequence continues at coordinate 5,620 of DWTU01001597.1, read as the reverse complement.
AGCTCCGATTCAGCGACGAGAGGAAGCCCCCACGATGCCACTTGGTCGGTTCGCTCAGCTGCACGTCCATCATTTCGGTCACATATCGCACCGCAGTGAGTCACCGTCACCGCGCGCACACCGCCGCACCGAGCGCGGCGCTGCGGACTAGCCCGATCCGGCCGCCCTCATCTCGTCCACGCTGCCGCGGAAGGAAGTCGATCGAGGATCGGGAATTCGCGACGCCGCCGGCCGGGAACTAGTTTGTTGTCCCGGCACGATTACTTTATGTTTTACGACTCCGCGGTCGGAGGCCGTACGCGGCCGCGTCACCCCGCTTTTTCACCTCCGAAACACTAAGCGACCTCGTCCGCTCGCTCGCCACCAGTATCGGTATTGAAAAAACTTTCGTTTTCGAGCACAATCGATTTAAGTTATCTGAACAAAGGACTCGGAGAGCGCGAACGACAGAACGCACGAAACGCGCACCGGCTCGAACGCAACTGGAGTAAAGTTGCATTACAAAATGAGCGGGGCGATTCGGTATTCGGGTTGGGCGCGCGGGGAGGGGTCGAGTGCGGTGGGCGAGGGAACTCGCCGAGTCAGAGTCGAGTCGAGTCGACTGGCTCGCCGAAGTGTTGACTAGGCGAGCGGCGAGCGCGCGTCTTGCACGTGTGTGTCGAGTTCCGCCGTTTTTTGTTCGATGACGAAGCGTACGACTCGTGCGTGCCGTCGACTCGGCTCCCCTCGCTTGGACCCCCTTGACACCACACGCCCTCGCTACGCACACAGCCATGGGTTTGGCGCACCCAGATGACAGCCGTCACGATTTAGGGTGGTAAAGATCGGGAATCTTAATGTTTGGGCCGTACAATTGTGTCATTGCTCCACGCAGCTTACTCCCACTTAGTTTTTGGGCCATAATTGTTAAGCGTCATTACTGATGTACCGTTAAAATTCCACTTGCTTATGAATAGATTATTATCGTATCCTGGAAGTCCGCCACAAGTGTAGGCGTCGATGAACTGTAAAAACCTCTGAAGATTCATTGATTTTACACTCCTTTGGACCCTTCCGACAAGAACAGCTGTTTTTCATATCAAATTTCTGGCTAAGATGTGTGAGATTAATCAAAAGCAATCAGAAGTAAAACAATTCCATGGAGATTTAGATCGTTACCGACGCGTCCACCTCGATGTTGTTACCTAAATTGAACGGAGAAAGTCGGTTCATTTGAAACATAAACACTAACGTCGCGAACGTGGTTGTAAAGTTAAGCCTGGTTCAGTTACCGGCATCTCGGCCAATTTATTTGCTGTATTCAAACAACACACGGACGCTCCTTCATAGAAATTATGCAACAAAGTAGACTCGTTGCATTAGCTCTAGCTGCGGTCATTTTATTAAAGCGTGGCAAGCTTTTACGGTTCACCAGGATTAGCTTTAAAGCTCGGACAAGACGCGAATTCTTTATCAGAACAAAGGTACGGACTACAAAGCTGTTGGATGTCAGATCGCTTTGTACGTTTATCTGACATGCTTTTAACTCCATGCTGCACCATAATACACGCATCTCAGTTTTCAGCACACGCACTAATGTGTTTTGTTTGAACAGCAAGAGCCTTCGTAATTATCAACTAAGAGCCATTCTCTTTGACACAACTGCTATTTTTGAAATCTGTCATTTAAGTTTTGACGTAATTTAGTAACAATGAGAATGCCTATTCACTTTAAATTAAAGCGGGTTCTTTCTTACCGAGTTGATGCAGAAATTTCACGAAAAGATAATATTTTAGCTATATTGTAGGACTCAAAATAATTGATGTCAAGTGGTTTTGTTTGTTGCCACACAAAGACAAGAACAAAGATTTCAGTAGGAACAGCGATCCATTTGAGTATCCAGATGTTTCTGTTAGCGTAACGGCGTGAATTAGATGCAAGGACGGTAATTAATAGCATAAATTTATTGCAATTAGGGTTGCACGAATTGGAAGTTATTGAATGTTTAACGGTCACAAAATTTTATAGATCAATATACAATAGTTTGGTGTCCCCCAAATTTATTAGTAAACTTGGTAGACAAAAATGTGCATTTATTTTAGCAATTGTACTTTTGTCTTAGACAAAGGACATGCAATCTCAAAGATGCAAAAGGGTTTGGATGGAGAAGATATATAAATATGTAAATAAAGGTAATTTGTTATCCTTTGGGGATCCACTAATGGACCCATTAGAAGACGTCACCCCGACCGGTCATTTAAATACAGTAGTTATCAGCATTTGTGGGTATTTCAACCCAAAGATTTATAAAAGAATTAATAAATGTAAAATACAAAAGGTAAATATAAAAAAATTCGGTGTCTAATCTTTAAAAATAAGTAGTATAAATGATTTTTAAATATATCTATATAGAGATAGCAGACAGCAAATCGAAAAGACAGCGGGGGCGTATGCGGTTGATTGATCAAATGCAGAAGACTTAAGGGTGCATGAGTAAATTGTAAGGGGTACCATCGAAATACACGAAGGGGGGTCAAAGACACAACGTAACATTTCAGAGCGCAGTCTACTAATATATGGTAATGTTTTTCATGAACACTATTTTGTTTTATATACTACTAACATATGTGATGCACTATTCTTATACGCATAATGGCTAGAGGATTGAATTCGGTTGAGGTTTAATTGAAGTAGCAGATGTGTCTCTCATACATCAGTATATAAGTCTTGAGAAAATACCACGTTGTGTACCTATCTTTCAAAAATAATCTTGAAGACATCAGAAGAGAATTTTTCAACCCTATCGTAGATAAATGGTGCGTCTGACACGCTAAGGTGACTTGGTAGAACAATTGCACTACTTGGTCTGTAATTTGTAATGATAAAAACAGCATTAAACCTTTTATCACAACGACGGAACAGATGCTTTTTGCTGTGGAATCCTGCGATCGTCGCCTCGAGGTGAGCAGGTTGTTGTTGCATTCTTTGTTATTGCAAACAACATGCGCTTATGGCTATTTTTTCCATAAAAAGGCTAGCGTCATGCATACACCCTCGACCGTGTCATAACAATCGAGGAAAAATATTCTTGGCTATATTTTTCCTTGTACATTTCGCATAAAAATAGACTTTCCATTGTTGAGTCTATTTGCCTTTATCTCTCAAGAGATAGTTAATGTCTAACAGTAAGGGTTCTTAATCTCGGGAGAAATCTCGAGCGAAACCTTGTGACCATTTTCGTTGTGAAGTTGAGATGGAGACGCGGTATATTTCTAGATTTTTTCAAGGACCGCGGAATCTATGGATTTTGTTGCTGCTAAATTCCTTGTCTTCTAATATACAGCATTCTTTGGTCGCACAGAATGATTTTAACTGGTTTTGCGGAATGTAAAGATACTTGGTGTTGTTTTTTTTTGCTTGTCTTAATAAATCAAAACCAAAAAGACTCACCTGGAATTATCTGATAATACTTTGGAAGATTTATAAGAACATAAAAAGCATAGTAACATTTAATTTAATTTAATTTGGAATGTGGAGTGGAATCAAATTTCGTGCATCACGTGTTCGACCTTTATGATTCCTGTGGGTATACACGCCATATGGCAAAAATAGGGGACGCTCCAAATAATGTATTGAGTTGCTCCCTATAAAATATACCAGTTTCTATGTATGTTATTACATATTAATTGACAATGTCAGTCATAATCAGCCCTATTGTAAATTGTTGACGTTTCGTATTTGTGATCGGCTTATTGGACTACTTTTATTTGTGGTTCAAGGACTACAGTGATTGGTTTTCATTGGTTAATTTATCAACAATGTGATAACAACTTCCGTTACGTGATTTGGGCCTAGAGTAGCACCACTCACTCTACCCGCGGATGTTGTCAGAGGCCAATATAGGATTAAATGAAGGATCTAGGTGGATACAGCAGCGTTTAATGATCAATAGGGTCAATAAAGTTTGGTGATGATAAAAGATAAACATTTTTTTTTAAGGAATCTCTGGCCAACAGTGGATCTCACACGATCAAACGAATATGTGACAGTTTAGTCACACACAGTATTTTCATAGTAATAAATGAATTGATCCGTATTTTAAAGTAATTTATTCACCGAAATATTCGATATTCACTGTTTAAAAATGCATTTGTACGGAATCGGAATCGGCAAGTAGTAAGGTACAAAGTTTTGATCGATTTTGAGGGCTTTCCCAGTTAAGCGGCTTAAGCCATCGGCGCTACCGCGGCGTCCCTCCAGATTATGCGGATCATATTGTTGGGAAACAGGAACTAGGCAGTTTTTGCAGTCTCAAGAACACAAGAGAGCATCTCTAGTTCAGTTTAAACAGAGGTTTCTGTGAATTGGTATTGAATTGATTTGTAGATAGGTTAGAAAAAAAACCAAAGTCGTTAAAACTGTTTCTCTCTTTGTTTTTCTATATCTTAGACATAGTTATCGATTCTAAGATCTATTGTTGTTATTCTTGTGGTTAGATGTACAATTTTTAGATGGCAGCAGTAAAGCGAACCAGTTGTCTTATTGTCCCTGGACATGAAGAATCGACTCCAGATAAGACAGTTTGGAAATATAAGCCTCCAGATAAGACAGATAGATACTTGTAAATGGTGATCAGATTCAGGTTGGACCTGAATCTGATCACAATTCACAGGTGCATTTCTGACATAATATTAATTTCCTTTATGTTTTGTATGCTAGAATATCAGTAGCTTTACACCGTAGTTGTAAGTCACTGTTCTGTGTATAGTAGGCTAACTATGGAGTTTAACACATTTATTTTATTGGTCATGTCCTCCTTTTGTCAGAATAGGTTCGATTATTCCTGGCATTAGAACCCTTAACCTATTCAGTTTACGTAGCATTTTGAATAACTTGAATGATCGCCGTATGAAACAATATGGAGACGAGGTGGGTTAATTGAATAACTTGCACCGTCTGAACCCACTGCCTGCGACCTGCAATGCGACAGCCAGTCGATCTGTTCTTTGAGTAGTGATGTAAGGCAAATGCAAAATTCCTTGCTATTGGCCAATACGTGTACGTCAGTGAAACTGGCACTTAAGAAGTAAGTGATATTGGTTGATTATAACAAAGGATTAGCAGCATTAATTGCAAGTTAAATTTCTTACATTGTCTTCAATCGTTAATAATCTGAGATTTTTATCATACAGGCGATAATATTGTGTTGACTGCATTTCTATACTAAAATAGTCTCGTGAGTAATTTTAATATGTAAAAGTAATGCGTTGAAGGTGCGTGGAAAGTAGTTGGGTGATATTATTTCCACCATTCGTCAAAAATTGGATAGTTGATAAAAAGCAGTCACCGTCGCCCATTGACTTGCACGACCAGAGGAATTGCCAATCTGTCGTCGGATTTGAAGGGACATTCCTTTTGCTCTTTGAAGAGTCTGATGTCGTAGCACGTCGGGAATACCCCGTGAGGTTTCCGGGAATTCCAGTGCCTGTTATTGGCACTGTGGGACGTGGACTGATAAGGATTAGTTGGCATCATCGTCAGCTGGGAGTACTGGTGATGCTATTGCCTTTTTTAGTTTAGATATTTCTTATTCACGGAAAAAGTTCAGGGTATAAACATAAACGCTTTCTACACTCATAGC